>WYDI02013850.1:0-57405 GCA_009867235.2 Psittacus erithacus | reverse complement strand
AGCTGGCTCTGTCCCGGATAGCCGGTTTCCTATCCTGCTATTGTGACAGCTCTTCCCTGCTATCAATTACATCCCACCCTAAGCTAACCACCCTTCCCGCCCTCCACCGAGCACCTCCACCGGCCTCGGGGAGCGAGATGGATCATGGAGAATCATAGAACATCCCTGCTTTTTTCCCCCTGGCAGCCAAAGAAAAATTAAAAGGGGAAAAAAATAGGATGCCTGGTCCCGAAAATCCGTTTCTGAATAGATTAACAACCCCTCCTGTGTTAACAC
The DNA here is from genome assembly GCA_009867235.2 of Psittacus erithacus. NCBI lineage: Eukaryota > Metazoa > Chordata > Aves > Psittaciformes > Psittacidae > Psittacus > Psittacus erithacus. The sequence goes on along the minus strand of WYDI02013850.1, from coordinate 57,129 downwards.
CAGCTCTGTTCTTTTTCTTATTAGGTCCAGGAGATGAATGGGGCGGTGGGAGGAGAAGGAGCGAAGCGGCGGGGGAAGGTTGGTCACCATTATCTGCGCTCCACATGTTCTCTGTGGGTATATATAAAATATAGGAATGGAGTCCCCTTTAAGTAGTTCTTTTATGACTTGTTTTAACAGAAAACACAGAATAAGCCAATGTTTGATATTACAATATAAAACACATTTGTGGTATGCTAGGGGCTGGCTTGTTCCTCCCTCCTTCTCCAGTTCTCTTCTTCACCCAAAGCTGGCGCAGACCCCACCGCCCTTAATTGAATGGGCACAAACCTTCCACCTCCTGAAATAGTGTCCTCCTGGTCTGCAGACATGCAGAAGCTTGAGAAGAGAATCTGGGCTTCCCCTTGAAAGAGAATTTGGGCTTGCAGCTCATATGAATATGAGCCTCTAGTTCTTTATTATTATTGCTACTAGGCATAATGTTAGAATCATAATTCTCCATTTATATAGGGGCCTGGATTCAAAAAGCCTATTGGAGCCTGAGAGAACAGAACGACATATAAATCTGAAATCAAAGCCAAACATGTCCTCATAAAAAACAACCCAATGCAAAAATCTGGTGAGGAAACAGCAAACCCATTCTCAGTGCCATACCCCAAGCCCATAACTACATATTAATTAAAAAGAACCCCAAGCTGGCTACAAATACAGTCCTTAATGCCATGTGCAATCTTAAAAGTGTGGACAGAAGTGCCAAGTGCCAAGACAAAAAGTACAGTTGGGATCTTGCTTGGGGCAGTTGCTGTTGCAAATGGTAACAGGGTTGTTACCCAAGAGCTGAAGCAGCCATTTTGCCTACAACGAGGTCTGGTCTTCACCCTAAACCTAAGCTCACTTGCCCTGGAAAGCCTGCATTTTAAAGCCTAATTTTAATCAGAATGGCAAGCTCTCCTCTTACACTGGGAGAAGTCTGCTGTGTGTAGAGCCAATTGCAAGCCATCACTGTTGAAATGAAGTAGGTTTGGTTGACATGGTTCTCCAGGGCTAGAGCAAGGTTCTTCTTCAACCGAGGGAGGAGGGTTACTGGAGATCAGTCCCATGAAGAAGCACAGGGAAGCTCAGACACCGCAGAGGTAGGACAAAGAACATCATGAAAAAACAAAGCAGCATTTGCACTGCTTCAACCTTAAATCTGGGTTATTACTGCAGCAGAAAGGGAACTTAATGAAGGTAGAGCATTACAGGGCATGGCATGCCACAGTCAGCCATCACTTTGGGTTTCTGCCTGCCCTCAAGAAAAAGAGCAGCTCCTTCCTTACAATTCCCTGCCCTCATAGGGAATAGACACAATCCCCAATTTTCAGGGCCAGATAGTCCTTTCTTATTCATGGGCACCCAGCCGCCGAGCCCTGATGACAGCTGTGTCTTAGCCTGGAAGGCCCCAATTCAGCAGTGTACCCCATCAACAAACCACTTCAGCACCTGCTTAACTTTGGAGCTGGATTAAATCGGCCTCCAGAACATGGTTTCAATTTATTAATAGTTTAAAGGAGCAGGAACAAATTGCAGGGGGTGGAATTTAAACCCCATCCTGCACTGGGATCTCAATGGGGGAAAGCAACCCCAAAAATCAAAAAGAAGGGGGATTTAGGTGAAAAAAAACACCTTTTAAAAAAGGGTGAAAAAGTGAAAAGGATGAAAGTCTCCTCAAATAGATATATATTAAAAGAAAAGCCTCTGCCCACCCCCTCCCCCTGCCAGCATATTTCAAGCACTTTGGATGTTTGTGTCTGTCTTCCTTTCAAGGAACCCTGAGCACATGAATGGGCAGAGCAGCAGAATGAATGGGACACTTCAAAGAAAATGAAAACCATTACTGGGAAATCTGTTTATAGAGAGGATGAATGATTATGAGAGAAGATGCCAGCAGAGAGAGAACACAACTGAGGGCGCTGTCTGCACAGTGCACAACAAAACACAGAGGGGTTCAGACCTCTCCTTAGCACTACACACTTGTGTAAATTGGGGGTGAAAAGCTCTCCTGCTACATCCCCCCCCCCCCGAGTCTTTCCAGCAAGGCCACAGCCCACCCTCCTGATGCCATGGGAACAGCAGCATTCCTGAGCCCCCCCAAGCACCTGCTCCTAAACCCCCAGTGGAGTGACTCCCCTCTCCCTCCCCATGTCAAGATGGGATATTAGAAGAAGTTATTTCCATTGCCTGGTGTAGATGAGAAATGGATAAACATCATGTCACTCACATTCCAAGTGTGTAAACTCCATTTACCCTCGACACCACCACACAGAGACTCTGCCCTGAGAATTGCAGGTTTTATCTGAACCTTACAACATTCTCACTGAGTCTCATCCATCTCCACTATTGCCTTTTGCTAGGTTTGCCAAGAGCTCTGTGTTGCATGTGCGCTGCCCTGGGACCAAGAAACCTGTACTGGTTCCTCTGGATCCTGTTGTAACCTTTCCCAAATCCATCCAACTCAATTGCTGGAAGCCAAAGCAGCAGCTGGGTTTCTCTCTGTTGAGGAAGAAATGGGGAAGAAAAGGGCTGACAAGTATCTCCTTTTGACACTGATCATACAACCAGCACAATCTTCCATGCAGAGAGCCTAAGAGATTTCCATACCTCCATTCAGCATCTAAAGCATCCAGGCAGATCTACTGAGGCAGAACAAATGGTCCCTTGTCATCCCTTCCTTCATCAGCCATACTCAGCAGAGAATACATGCCCAGATACATGACAGATGAACAAATGCATTGGGTACCCCCAAAATCAGTGCTGTGGTTGAATCTTGCTTGCTGGCAGATAGAGAATAGAGAAAGGCAAGCAATACAGGCCACAATAATGGTGCAGTAGGACCCTATTTAGGAACCACAGCTTTATGCTAAAGCAAGGCGGTGGCAGTAGAAAAGAGCCCTCAATCACCCTTGTTGGTTTTGGCATAAAGATGCAGAAAATAATTGTGCTTCTTCAAATACTAAGAATATTTCTGCCATGAGCATTGTGGTTTTCACAGCGCTCTCAGGAGATGCAGGGAGAGCATGTGATATTCCAACATTAGTCCTCCAAGAGCTCAAGCAGTGATGCTAACGCAGCATCATTCAGGGCACTAGCTGATGGAGCCACCAGTTTTTCCCATGCCACTGACTTCTTCAGGAGGAGATAAATTCTTCCTTGACATGTCCAGGATAACTCCAAGAAGACCCCAAGGAAACTTGATGCCTTCACACTAGAATGGCCCACATTCTCCAGGGTCCATTTCGCAAAGCAAGAGTAGAGCTGAGACCATGCTATTGCCTGGGTTATGGTTCCAAGACCTTCAAACAGCATCACGCTCAAAGAAAAGCTACAACTGCTGGGTCACTGGCAAATGTAGCTGGGAAGCTGCCTAAAATCCTTCCTCAAAGTCTCTACTGACTTAGCATCTGCCCATTCCTTCCCTTTCCATAGGAAATCACTACTTATCACACTGGGAGTGAATCAGATCCATTGTCCACCCAGCTTTTGTAGAGGATCCCTATGCTGCCTTTCATGTAGGTGGGCACCATCAGCTATCTGCCACTCGAATCATCTCCCATTACAATTTGGACTTCAATAATCAGAAGTGAAACATGAAAGTAGGAAGCAGGCTGAGCTCCAGCCAAGCATGAAGGCAGCAGCTGTGCCAACTTGCTTTCAGTGGCTCATTTCATCTCCTGCTCTCAAGAGAGGGACAAGGAGCACAAGCAAGTGATGGATTGGCTCAGTGTCAGCCACCCACCATGGATCCCAACTTGTGGTGCTTTTATCTCCCATGTAATTCCCCCAGCATCTTGCCAAAGTGATAATTTGACTTTTGTCTATAAAGCGGTTTTCACCTATTTTTACCTATTTAAGAAACTGACTTTATCTGCTTGGTCTGTGAAATGGACAGCTGAAGTGTCCTTTCTGTCTTTGTGCCTGGACACACATGGCATTAGAAAAGGCCCAAGGCAGCACAATTGCCCAGCTGCCTCTTCTAAGCTTGGGTGCACAGTGCTCCAAAGCAGGTTGGTGCTGTGTGCCAACTTCCGTACTCCTTGGTTCTCCTCTAAGGAAACCTCCAGCTTCTTACAAAGAGACCCTCCAGGTGAACTAACTACCAGCTGGTACCAAAACTATAGGTGCTAGCAGGAAAGAGGGAAACACAAGCACTTGCCATTCCTTGATCTAGGGCAACCTCCCACCAGCATCAGTCAACATGGGTGACCACACAAGCGAGGGAAAGCTGCCAGGCTCCAGCTCAGCAGCACAATCAGAAAGCACTCAGGCTTCACTCCCATGGTTTACCATGATGTCACCGAAGCCCCTGGTCCGTGTATTTATCTAACAAGAACAAATGATTGGGAACCACAAATTGCAAACTTATAAATATGTCTGGAGAGGTGACATCATAACAAATGAGATGAGAACAGAGCTCCAATGACTTATGATGTCATCACAAGCCCAGGATGGATGCACCCCCCTTGGATACAAATCCACAGCTTTATTTTGTTGGGGAGTGGCTTTTAAATCTGAAATAAAGAATAGAAGTCTTTAATCTTACTTCTCTCCTTGCACTCCTATCTGAGGCCAGCTCCCATATTTACTGTCTTCTCTGTTTCAGAGCAATCAAGTCTTATCCTAATACAGATTACACCCTCAAAAGAAAGAAGTAGTGATTTAAACTAGGTAAATAAAGTTGGCTGAAACCGTAAGGATAGATGAGGACATGATGAGACACGACAAAGTCCTTGGGTTTGTTCCTCAGCAGCTTTTGAAAAAGGTTGAAATGAGAGAAGGGAAAGAAATCAGATTTTATGCTAACCCAGTATTTCATTTGAACCTATTTGAGAGGGATGCTGAGCATCTCCAGGCTCCATTCGTTTTCTAGAAACACTTAAAAGGCCACCCTTAAAAAAAGTCAAGGATTGAAGGAAAAGCTTCCAAAAAGCCCAAGTCTGTGACTTAGATGCTGTAGCACTACTGAAGGAAAAAGAAATCAGATTCAGGCTTTGAAATCACTTTGATTGCTGCAAACTTAACAGTTGCATCCAAACATGCTGAGATAAGTGGCTAATACTAAGGTATTGCATATTACTGTCAAAAGGTCTCAGAACAGCACAAACATCCACATTGCAGGAAGGTTCAGCAGGATTTGAGATGCCAAAACTTATTCAGCTTTTGGAAATCCCAGCCCCAAGCTGGGTAACTAAACTGGAACCAGCACTGGAATGGAGCCCACTCTGGTAAGGAGGAGGTCTGCAAAACCAGTGCAGCAAATCATCTCAAGTCAGTGTGTTCTAGCATCACGTGAGCCAAGTGTGTTGCCTGTGGTCCAAGGATGGACCTGAGCAGCCTCCCAAGTTCACCCCCAGCCCTGTTAGCAGCTTCTCCCCATCACAACACTGAAGGTTCAAGTTTATTACCCACAGCTAAGGTGCCAGAGGGACAATTCCTGAGCAACCAACTGTGTAATTGTCCCAGGGAAGATCTGTGCCAAATGTATAAAGCCTTTCCTCTTGCTTGACCCCTAGCTGGTGTTTCCACAGGACACCATGCCATGTTGGCAGAGCAGCTCTGGGGTTTCTTCACTATGCTCCATGTGCCGACCTTCTCCTGCCATGAACAGCAGCAACATCCCCAAGTGGAAACTGAATGGAAACTGAAACCTAAACCCTCTCTCCTGTAAAGCTGGGGAGAGACTGGTGTGGAAGGCAGGAAGTGGCCCACTGGGTAAAGTGTGGAATGAAAGCCTTTGCCCCAAGCTTTGCAGAGCTCCAAGTCAAAAGAATACAGCTGGGTCTACATCAATGGGGGAAAAGTGAATTTACTGACAACAGCTTTGCTTTTCTTGGGAGGGTTTTTTTCAGTCCACAGAGCCAGTTCTGCAGGCCACATGCTGCAGTGGGTTTTGAGAGGCCAAAGCAGTGTTTCCTTCCCCCCTGCACAGACTTCCTATACGAGACGGGCATGTCCCTTAGCACCTCTGTCCAGGTAGGGAGCTGTGGCACAAGGCAAACATACTGCAGGGATTAGCACAACACAGCTTAGAGACCAAGCAGTCTACATGCATGAAAACCTGGGGATCTCTAGCTGAAGTTTTGCAGGGGGTCCCTATTCCTATAGCCAAACAACACCAAACTTCATCTCAAACCCTGGGCTTTTAGACACCCAAAACCATCATAGCTTCTGCGACAAGCCAAAGGTTCAAATCCCTCCAAACTTCATCAGCAAAGCTTTGCCCCAAGATCCAAGCTCTAGGTTTTTAATGGTGTATTTACTGATGAGGTGAAATATGAATCTGGTTTTGACTTTAAAAAGCCAATTGTATTTTGGGGGCGGACAGAGGGGGGAAGGGGTGCTCTGACCTGACCCGCTAATCTCTTTTTCTTCCTTTAAAGTTGTCTTCTAAATCTGCACATTAAAGGTGATTAGATACCTAAGGGACTTCCCATGTCATTAGTTAATACTTTAGAGCTTGTTTTGGTTCCAGCTAGCAGTAATGCAGAGCCCTTTTGATAATACATCACCCTGCCCAAATATGCCTGCACAGTCTCCAGATGATATAACCCCACCAGTGTCTGCCTCTGTACAGCTCGCAGATTGGAAGGGTCGGAGACGAGTTTAATTTAAAGATGAGCCGCCCTTGGGCTGCCAAAGGAAATGGTGTGTCAGCTACGTCAAAAATAGATACTGTTGTGCAGATATATGGAGGGAGAGATGGACGCTGCCAGTGCTATCAATTACCTGGATTGCCTTTAAATGTCAAAGCAAATCCTTACCCATTCCTTCTCTAAAACCTAAATCACTGAGAGAGACAAGGTCAACCCAAGCAGGCTGGAATGCTGGGAGAGGGAAACATGGACATAACGTTGTGTGTGCAAGGGGGCAATTCGGGCGCACACATATTGAAGGAGCATTAAAAGCATATTGACTCATGGATTTGAGTTCTGAAATAGCATTGCTGGGTTTTCAGATGCCATCAGAAAATATCAGTCCCCAAAAGGAAGCTCCTCTCCAAGTCAATAAAAGCTGTCTTCTGGACTAAGCACATTCAAAATTCTCATGTCACTCCTATTTTGCATTGTTTTGCATTTGTGGGGCTTTAGGGGTTTGTTTCCCCCTCTTATTTTTCTCCTGTGGGGATATAGGTGCCTTTGACGGATTCAAAAGAAACCACACAAATCCAAGCCGCCTTTGGGAAAAAGCAGGGCAGATCATCTCTGTATGTACTTTTCCCCTCTCACTGCTGAGCAAATAATACAAGCAGAACACATGTGCACCTACATATCAGCATCCTTCCAGGCAGACCTCCTGGGAAACAGCATGAAATGATCCCTCGGGAAGGGCCCCAGCTCTTTCGGGAACAGGATATGGGGAAATTGAGGAGTGGGGGGAAAAGGGGAAATCATCAAATCCTACAGGTGGGTAAATAAAAGGAGACAAAGTTTATTACAATAGAGAGGCAAACATAAGGTTTAAGCTCGGTCTCTTAAGAAATGAGGTTTCTGCAATCAGTCTGCACATGGGATACATATATAAAATATAAATAAAATAAACATACTCATCTCCCCTGTCTCCAATAACTTCCAAATTTGTTGGCCAATTCCAACCCAGCTTGGTGGAGGGGGCAGAGGTCTTACAGTTCCTCTAAGTTTTATGAAAATAGGGCCCTCTCCTGTATCCTGAGACCTATTAATGCCCACACTGAAAGAAATTGTTGAGCTCACGTTGCAGCTTATTAGTAATATTATTAGACACTGGAGAATCCACAGGGGAGAGAGAAATATTAAGAATGCCTCAACTGCAGGAAAAGCTTCAGTTGGAGTTTGCACCTTCTTAGACACTAGAGGATCCAACCACAAGACACCAACTGGTTGAACCCCTCATTTCATTGCATCTCCTGCTAATAACTACTTTTACATAAAGATATGTTGTGTATTCCCAACTTGGCCTCGCAGCAAAGTCACACCAGCCAATTAAACTGAGCTGTAATTTACAGTTCCCTGATTCCTTCACCTTCTTTCTAGGAGGCATTAGTTGGCTACGCTGAGACACACAGGAGAATGTAATCACAGGGGTGTATTTATCACCTGCATTTTCACTGGGGGCACTGGCTTGATTTCTGCACCCTTCTTCCTTTAACAGAATCATCTCCTTTAGATAACTCCCTACCAGGCCAGCAACCAGATGTACATGAAGCACTGATTTTAGTGCGGTGCACCCGAGAGCTCAGCCACTTCCCATGCACAAGGACAGAGGGTAAAAATGTAAAGAATTTCAGATAAACACATTTGGAAAGGCACTTAGGGCTACTGGATGGATGAAGGCGAGGAAGGCAGGGGAGTATTCCTGCACTGAACAGACAAAGAGGACCGCTACTCATCTCTTGAGGCATGTTAGTGAGCTGCTCTCTAGTTCTAGGCACTTGGAGCTTTGGCTGCTCAGAGATCCTCAAATACTGAAGACTTTAAAAAAAGGAGCCCTGTAAGAGCAGGGAGGCCACAGAGGACATGGATCTGATCTATGTTAAGTCCTATCTGACAGCTGTCCCTGGTTGAGTTCCAATAGCTTGCCAAACTGGGGCAATACTCAACACGAGTGGGCACAAGGCTCCCTTAGCGCAGTGCCACATGGGTACTGCAGAGAAACATCTACTTTTGCTGCCATCATACACACAAGACCAGGAGTGTCCGAAGACAAAGACAATCCACCTCAAAGGTTTCCCTTTGTTTCTAAAGAAAAAACACTGTGGTAAAACAGCTGTGGAGCTTTAGATGACAACCATATGGTACGACAACAGGGTACAGCCCTGACTTGCTCCCAACCCTACAAGCCCATCTCCAGCATCACTGAGCTCAGGACACATCAGCCTAATTGCCCCCTTTGCTATCCATTTCCACTGCACAATGGAACAGCTCCCTTCCTTCAGGGGCTGTTTGTCCAGTTGCATTTGCATATAACAAGCTGGGGTTTTTTTTAGGTGGTTTCAGTGTAAAGTAAGAGACTACTTTAAGTTTCATGTATCTCTGCCAGCTGAGAGTCAGGATGATGCAGGTGGCTGTGGGAATAAGTCAAAGAGTCAGCAATGGCCTGAAGCAGGGCAAGCAGAAGACCAAAGCTGCCCAATACTGCTTTTACAAACACCCTCTCCTTCCCACAAAGTGGAGGATCAAAAGGTTATTATAGGAAGGAGAAGCTCACTACTACACCAGAACATTAGTTGAGCCCATGGGAGCCAGAATGCCACTAATTTCAGCAAGGCTGGGAGCTGGTTCTTCCTTCTCTTCCCCAAATGCCTCTGAAAAGCCTGGAAGCAACCACAGCCCACCAGCTCTGCAGAGCAAGTGCAGCACAGGCTGGTCAGAGCCACCTGCCCTAAGCACCCTGGGCTCCGTTCCAGCCTCCAGAAACCAGTTTTGGGGTCAATGGGAAGTTCATCTTGGCCCTCAGGAGAAGGGAACTTACCCATCCAATTAACAGCTAGAACACTGCTGCTTCTTATATGTGCAGACTCCCAGTGGTGTTGGGGTGTATATGAATAATTGATGGCCAGATGGAGCTGTGGTTATCAGTATGACTGCAATGTTGTGCTGGGGAGAAATTCCCAGTCCATAAGGAACAGAAAATGCCTCTTTCCCTCCTCACACAGGAATACTACAACCCACTATCACACTCTTGTTGCTCACTCAAGCCTGCTTTCATGCACCAGACACAGCCTCCCATGATGGTCTCCAAGCTTTTCACCGGGTATGGGCTCGATTCTGCAGTCTCAAAGTTGCAATTTCCCCAAGAATGCCTGGAATTTCCCCCTTTATGCAACACACATTTGGCAGGTTCCCGCTTTGATGAGTGAATATCTTAATTTACCAGGGGAAGTATTCCCACACACATGCTATCTCTTTGAACAACCCAAGCCACCAGCTTCAACCCAAGGCAGATGAATTGCCCTTCCTCCTTCTCAGGGCCTTTAAAACCCCCGAGATTTACTTTTAAAGGGTGCATGTTTTGATTTAAACCTCGCAGCTCAAAGCTGACTGTCTTCTCTTCCATCGCTCATTTGCCATTTTGCAGAGTACGGGATTTTACCAACTGGAATAAAATCCTTTTTTAGTGTTATTAACTTATCCATGCTTCAGAGATCCTTATTTTGCAAGTGGGATTCCCGTTTGTTGGTTTATTAGTTGAGGGAAGGGTTGCTTTTATGTTACGCCATTTGATAAAAGACAATATCAAAGAGAGAGAAATTGCACCGTGGTAACTCAAGATTGATACTTTGGAATAAGAGCTCTCTTCAGAGCATACCTGTTCCTTTGAGTTTTACACTTCTTATTGAAGAAAGAAGTTGAACAAACTTCTCCAATCCGAGTGCCATATTATTACCAGAATAAACTAATCTTAAAGATGAACAACGAGACAGCCAACAGCGTCAAGTCATTTCTCTCCCAGGGCACTCTTTCCTCCTCAGGCCCTGTTAGGAAGATAGGGGAGCGCATTCTGCATGGACTCCTTTCCCTGCAGGATCCAGTGCTTTCCTGTGGTTTGCTGATTTGGGGGAGTTTTGATCTGGAAGAGCTGAGGATCAAGCTAATCAATAAGAGAAATCCCTGGGCTGGATGCTGGATTCATGCCAGCCAGCATCCAGCAATGAAGCCCTCCAGCTTGCAGGTGGAGAAGCGAGGAAGAGAAGAGCTTGTCTGCCCAAGGCTACAAACAGCAGTTCTGACCCCACTGAAGCTCCATCTGCCAGCACACCACCTCTCAGCTTCAAACTCTTATGGAAAACCCCTACTTTTAAGACAAAGCATCCTGGTTTACTCCTGGATCATACCTGAATCCTCAAGCTGTACTGATCACTCCTCGACTGGGCTGCAGCGAGGATCCCTCTGAACAGGGGGGTCGGAGCAGCGCACTGCCATCAGCAGGGAAAGGAGGAGAACTGCTGAGGACTGAGCTGGGGCTCTGCATGCACCACCACGAGTCTGGTTTTTGCCTCTGAGCAATGCCTAAGCTGCTGTTTCGCTTGAAGGATTCCCCGTTTTGCGGCAGCTCACAATAAACTTTATAACTACAGGGGTCAATATTACTCCTTTTCTACACTTGCAAATTCCCAGCAGCATCCCTGCTCTATCCCCAGCTCATGGGTTCTTTCTGTAAGAAAGGAAAAAGCCAGATATAGCATTGTTTCTGGAGAGTCTTCCCATCTACAGAACTCAGTGAGAATCAGTGCTCAGTGTGGATTTAAACCTGCATCAAGGTTTGCCTTGGCCTGAGCACTAAATGCCAGGCAGAGGATGAAGTGAGAGACTACTTGTGAGTGAGTTCCAGCATAGCAGAGCCATCAGCCCAGTTCAACCCCCCAGCAAAATCAAAGGCCAGAAAGGATCAGAAAACAGGACTTTTGTCTCAAAAAGAGATGCCATTTCCTCCTGATTTCAGGTTGAAAGCAAAAATCAAAGTCAAGATCCAAACAGATTTTCCAGAATGGAAATTCTGAAATATTCCAAGACGGATTTTTCTTTTTGCTTTAATGTGTGGTCCAAAAATCAGAACCAAAATTGAGTCAGAAGAAAAACAAGGGGAAAATAAATATTTCAATTTCAAACTGTTTCTGAATTTCCTCTGGAATTCCTGAATATCCTCAGTTGAAGTAGGACCTGCTCCCATAGCACCTTCCTCTGCAAGACAGCTCCTTCTTAGGGAATCTTCTCCCTCTCTCCAGTTTGGACCAAGAAGCCAAATATCTCCTGCTCAAAATACATTCAGAGAAATCAGAGTTGCAGCCTCACAACCATGACAAAAATACACCTAAATCCTGTAGCTGGGGAAGATAAAGCCATCCTTGTGAATTTGTCTCATCTGTATCCCCTTTGTCTTAGTTAAGGGTCCCATCTCCAGCATTCAGGGTACAGAAACCAAGATGCCTCCTTGAAGACCTCCTGCTACAGGTTAATAGGACTCCCTGATGCACTGGAAGAAGATGAGCAAAACCCAACAGGCCTGTGAAAGCCATTGGAATAAATAGATCCCTGTATCAAAGTAAAATCAGGACTAGGCAGTGACACAGAGGGTGCCATTCTGACCTTATTTTAAGCTCCGGTGTGTTGATTTCTGATTAAAAGGGAAGGGAAAGGGACGTGAATCTTTTTCCTGGTGAATAAAACAGTTGAATAGCTTGGGGCAGCGGCAGCATCGCCCCCAAATCCGCATCATTTCAGTGCCCTCTCGTGGCCACCGCTCCCAGCTGCAGCCGGCCCGGCCCCGGCTGATGGCCCGAGGGCAGTAACGTCGCCGGAGAAGGACAAGGGGAATGACTTTCGCAGGGATGCTGGCAGGACCTGTCTGTGTTGCTTAGGGACAGCAAGATGCGGGGCTGTATCCAGGTCATTAGGACAGTTTCTTCTCACTAAGAAGGTATAATTTCTTTTCAAGACTAACTTGGGTCTTCACCTCCTGTAGTAGTGACTTTCACCACCTCATTAAATCACATATTAAAAAGCCTCTTTTGCACCTGCTTTCTTGACAGAGCCACCAAGGAGCTGAACCTCTTAGTATTAATCCCTTCCTGAGTAGTTTCTTCCATCTCACACTACACAACACCAGGTACATACATAACAGGACCCTCCACTGGGCCACTGCAGGTAAAACAAGCCATCCTCTTTGAGGACATCACCCCTAGGCTGTGTCCTTTCAAGCTTGTCACATAGTGCCACAACAGGGATCGCCTATGGAGGAGCATCAGGCATCCATCAGAGCAGCAGGAATGAGCGATGTTGCAGAATGGGAATGTGCCTTCACATGTATAAAGCAAGGATTTCTGCCTCTTCCCTCAGCGTGTTGTGGCCTCTCCAGGGCAGACAGTGGAGGAGGACCACAAGCACAAGAGGCATTCCAACCACAGCCAGCTGCTGCCTTGGCTGGAGGGAGAGGCTTAGGATGGGAGCCAGTGGTGAAAGTCTCCCTGCAGGCCTGCCAGATCTGATGGCTTGGTAAGAAGCCCAGCTTGTACCTCCAATGAGATGAAGTAATGAGCAACTAGGAACATGTTTGTCCTGGGCAGAAAGATGGCAGAAAGGACATTGAGGACCTGCTTCCTCTACAGCAGGACATCCTGTAAGACCTGAAGACCCCTTCACCATTATACCACATTCAAACAGTGATGTGGGTACAGGTTGCTGAGTTTTCAACACCTTGATTGCTGACTTACTAGTATGACCCAGTCCCTTCTCAAGGGAGAATAGCAGCATTCAAAGCCTTTCCGGTGCTGTGCATGGCTTGGCCTATTCTTCCAGCCTATTTTGATGGCTCGTTCTATTTCCACAGCAGACAGGCCTGAAAAGGTACCTGCCTTTGAATTTCTGTGTAGTTAGCATTGTGTGGTCCCCAGAGAGCTCTAAATGGTCCCTTTTGTCCAAAGAGCTTTGGAACTCAAAAGGGATCATTTGGAGTTCCTTTGCCAGGAATCTGAATTCCTCCAGATTCACAGCAAAGGAACTCCAGACTAAATGTCAAGAGAACAGATTAAACCCAAACCTAATCCCATTCTGTTTGTGGTGCATGACTTGAGATTTACCCTCAGGAAGAACAAACCCATGTGCTAACCTAGCAAGACAAAATCCATCCCACACAATCTGTTCTGGACATGGCTTTTCCATGCATATACAAATCAGTTTCTCTCTGCAGTTCAAGTGTTGTATTCTTGGATATTCTTTGCATTCATAACAACTGCAGATTACCTTCAAAATCAGCTGTAACACATTTACAAATAGTACAGGAATTTATAAGAGAGGGATGCTCTCCTGTAGGAGTTCAACAGCCCATTTGTGCACCTGAGAGTTCTGTCTTAACCAGCACATTAACACTTCTCCTCCCAGCACTGTTAAAGGGTCAGTCACTTCATTAAGCTTCCCATGAAAAGCATAGTACAAATAGCTCTGCAAAAAAGAAAATCTCAATGTCCTCTATTTAGAGGATACAACAAAATTCCAGATGGTCTTGGGATTTCTATAGGGGAGCAGGACCCCACCTTGAGTGCTTTCAGTCTGGATATGTTTCTGGTTTTAAGAAGTGTTTTCTGTGATACCCTTCACCTCTCCCTGCCACACGCATTTTAAGGGGAAAAACCCCTACTTTTATTTAAAACTATTATTCACTTGGAGAGGGAAAATAAGATTCCTATTACACATTGTCAGCCAAGGAGATGGTATTGCCATTGCACAGCTGATTTAGGACAAGAGGAAAACAAAGAGGTTTGGTGTCATGTGCACACCTCACACCCCCCTTTCCACATTAATACCAATGGACTAGGAATGGCAGGAAGAGTGGGGGAGTTCCTCCAAGCAAAGCCGTTTTGCTCTACAACTCTCCCAAGACATAAGGACACACTCAGGAGGGTCAAAACCCCTCTGTTTGGTCACCCCCATTATTGGCTCCTTTAGCAAGGGTCAGGGTGAATTCAGTTCTATTGCACCTTCCTCCCATCCTCCCCTACACACACAAGTGTTTGACAACATGGTGAAAGTCAGCTTTGCTTTGGGTCCTACTGAATAGGAAGGACTACTTCTGCACAAGGGAAAGCCGGGACAAAGGACTGGAGTTTGGGTTTGTGCTGCCATCTCATGCTCTGATCCAGCAAGGCTGGGGGAAGGAGTGAATCTCTGGGGTTTTACTACTTTAAGGACTGTTTTTAGCTTCTCTCCCCCTTCACCTTGTCTCAAAGCAAGGAAGAAGGGAAAGGATCACGCCTTTCTCTTAAGCTGGCAATACCTCAGCACCTCAAAAAATCCTCCATATTTAGACTGAAACAGGTTATTCCCAGTTGCTGGTAGACACAGCTGGATGATGACCTTGCTCCATCTGACCCGAGTACCAGACAGGACAGGACTTGGGACCAAAGTGTGGGGAAAATCCAGGCTCTCCACCCTCAGCCAGGTCTGGAGAGCCATGGAAGCCCAAGATCCAAGTACAGGTTTGCTTGTGAGTGATGTGGGTGGGAAGAAAACGCTCTTTGACACGAGCCTGTTCGCAGCCAGCAGTAAATCCACCTGGGAGGAGCAAGAAGTGACAGCAAACGCTTTGCAAGACAGACCTGTAATGCCAGTTATACAGCACCTATGCACAGAGCTGAGCCTAAGGCTACACTCTCACTACTCTCCACGCATCCGAGTTTTATGCATTTCTTCCAAACTTTGATGAAGGATCTATTCCTCAGACCCAAATCCCTGCCTGAGGCATCACAGGATGGAGTGAAAGTTTCTTTCTGAGGTTGGATTTCTGTCTCCAGCTTGTTTGTGCTGTTCCACCCATTTCTCAGCCCTTGCCAGAAGAAATGGTTCCTGCAAGCTTGTTCTTGTGTAAGGCAGAGCCTTGGAAATGGCAGAAAATATACTTTGTTCCCATGTTCCTCCTTGTGAAGGCTGGAGGTGGAATAAGAGAACATGCCCAGGGGAACCCAGCTCCAAACAACCCTGCTTGTCACCGAACTGCCACGTTCCCTGGGTCTTTTCCAGCCGTGCAAAACAAACAGGGAGGAGATAAAGTGCTCCTGGGCACTGCTTTAAGTCATTGCGCTGCCAGCACAGTGCTGGGGGCAGGAGGAATAAAGATGCTTTATTTGCAGCCCTGTCTTCCAGCTCCTGGCAGAGCTGTTGGCCCTCCACACAGGTTCACCCTCCTCAGCCACAAAGCCAGCTACGTGACCTCAGACAAGTCCCTGCTGTGTCATCAAGCACACAAGAAGCAGAAGGTGAAAACAGACTAAACCCTTCAGGGCAGAGACTGGGTATGCCAGTGCCCAGCACAACAGACTTGGTACCACTTCTTAGGTATAACCACACTGTTTGCAAAGCCCTGATGCTACCAACTGCGTGAAGAGCATTTGCGGGAGGAGAGGCACCCTTTTGCTGCCTGGTGAGCCCAGAGTGAAGTGTGATGTGGAGCAGATGAGCTCTGTGGTACCTCACATAGGGAGCAGCCCTGATGGCTTTCAGCCTGCCAGACTCACTGCTGGCACAAAGAGGCCAAGGTGTTTTCCTCTTACTCCACCCAAAGCTGGAAGAGACCAGACACTTCCTTGCAGGCAGCATGGAGCCCCCGGGCAGGCATGCAGAGCTCACCCACAGCTCTTCCCTTTCCCCTGCCAGCAGAGACTTCCCAGGTGAGAGATGAAAAGCAGATGCCATAAACCAGCTTGGAATTCAAGTCCTGTGAAAACACCTTCCAAAAAGGACTTTGTATTGAAATAGAGGGGCCTTAGCAAGCGCCTTGAGAGTAGACATGCCACCATCCTCTCCTCTGCCCTTGCCTCCAGGAAATCATTGCTCACCTGGCTCCTCTCCAATACAACTGTCCTGATTGCAACCTACATTATAAACACTGGTTGCTTCCTAGCAGAGGTAATTTGCTGCTGTGGCTATTGCACTTCCTGCAGACTGAATACATGATGGTGACAAAAGGATAGTCTCAGCAATAAGCTGCATCCACGGAAGAGGAAGTTAGTCATGGGTATAATACAAGGAGTTTGGCTGTCAAGACACTGCAATTGGGCTGGCATACCTGGCTGTTTGAGGCTTCTTTGAACATCCCTGGATATAATTACAGGTTTTTCTATATCCTATTCTCCCCACACCATGCTGTGACTCATGGCTTCAACTACTAAGCAGACCAGGGATTTCCATGATTGCTGGAACTAGAGGTAACACCTCCCCTTATCAGACCTCCAGGTATACACCACAGGGGAAGCACAGATCACCCAGCTGCGTGGCAAAGACACAAACACAGGGAGATGTCTCCTTCAAAGGGGTAGCTTTGGTGCAGCTGGTATTAAACTCATCTTGAGGCTCTACCAGTGACTCAAGTCACATGAGCAAATTCAGCTATCAATGGTCCGAAAGTCTCTTGTTGGAGTCCCTAACAATATGATGCTTTACCAGAGGATACCCAAGAAGAACATTCACCCATCCCCTCACCCATGGCACATTCCCATGTCCTGCAGCTTCCCAGACAGAAATGATGTCTGGCTCATTGATTATAACCTTTGGCATTTTCCCCTAACCACACTGTTTCAAACTGAGCTAAGAGGCAGAAATCAAACATATTTTCATTTCAAGCTTCAAAGAGGATACTGGGAACAAAAAGGAACACTTCAGTAAAGCATGTACAAACAGGGAGCATCTGGTCTTTCCCCTGGCAGCCTTGAGAGATGCAAGAAAAAATTTACAATCAGGTAACAAAAAGGATGCCTTGGTGTGAGTACAGATCTTCATGAGAGCCTACTGAGTGTTAACCTGCTTCCTCTGCAGAGGCAAAGCCCTGCGCAGTGATACACACCTGGTTCAGGCAGTCACATTTGCTTCGGGAAAGCAGCTCTTTGTTCTCCAGATCATGGGAGAGGAAGCAGGCAGCCATCTGCTTCTCTAGGGATATGGATACACAGCCAGATACTGCAACTTAATGGAAACGTCCCTCTGGGTCAGAGCCAGTGGCTTTCTTTATGCTTCATCTTCATTTCAGAAAGGAAAGGGGAATCACTTATCAGCCTCTGAGCAGGGAAGTGTCCTGGTGAGCAGTTGCATCCTGGAGATCATGCACCACACTTGCTCTGAGAGCACAGCTTTTAGTGCACCTAGCAGGCCAGTCCTCTCCTCCATTGCCTGCAATAGCATCCCTGCAACCTCTGGCTTCATTGAGTCTACCTGTTCAACAAGGATGAGCAAGAGAGCATATCCACAGGAGAAGTCTCTCCTCTCTAGGCAGAGATGCTCTCCCCCTCCATCATGTCCTGTGGGAATATTTTCTCAGCTACTATAAACTACTGAAGAGATTGCTCTGCCCCATGAGCTTCTCTGAGGCAAAGCTGAACTGCAGCCCAGCTCTTCATCTGTGGAAGGGCAGCTGGGAAGCATCTCTATAACTAGGTCTGACTTTCCCCAAACCATGTAGAAACTCATAGGGTGCCTGGTTAACCTTGTCACAAAGTTGAAGCAACAAATCCTTCTAGTACCAGCAGAGTTACTACTACAGCTCCATCACAATAACCAGTAGTCTGGCCTTACATCTGAAAATCACCTAGTGATTAGCTCATGCTATCAAATTCTTGTTTCACATAACCCAGCTCCTGAGCTGACCTTTAAGCAGCTTTCATCCCAAGTAATTTCCAAGCAGAACACTAAGTCACTAATTTCACCAGCCAGAACTCATTTCACAATTAAGCCTTTTTATTTCTGCAAGACAAAGACTCCTTGCTGTAAGTCAGGAGATCAGAACGTGGCCTGCAGGGCTGAGAGCTTGGGTAACACCTAAAGAGCACCAATACCCTCCTGACATGATCCTAATAAATAATAATGAACATGGTATAGGTAAGGAGATCATTATAGACACCTAGAGACTTAACTACGGGTGTGTTAAGTGCAGCAAAGTTGTGAAGTGTATTAAGGGGTTTAAGAGTCTGTATGTAATGTTGAAAAGCAATTAACCCAGGCAGAGCAGAAGACAGCACCTCTACTGTCTCGTCTCTACTCTACAGCACCAGCTACTGCAAAGGAACTGCTTGAGCTGTTGTAGGTGCCAGCCTTGTAAGACAGAAAATGAAGATTCCATCCAGTAGAGACTGAAAGTGTTCAGCAGACCAAAAGCAGATTGTCAGCCTGAAGTGTGGAAATTGCTACAGCCTCTTCAGAGTCAGTAAATGCTTAAGTAACACGGTATATTCCAGAGTAAAGAAACTGAAGCATCAGTTCTGACTGAAGCGTGAAGCCCAGGTTCACCTCTCACTTCTCCAAGAACTACCAGCTCAGAAACCCTGTCTTCATATTTCAGAGGACTTCATGCAGAATTAAATCCATTTCTCAGCTAACAGAACTGCTGCGTGATCATTTCCAGCCGTTTATATCCCAGTCCTTGTTAAGAAATGCCACTCACTGTAGTATGTTCTGTGTTGGAACCCATGGTCTAAGGGGCACCACCAATTTGCATTCAGTACCTCAGACGTATTTTCTACTGTGAAGCTGCATGATTATGTTCCTTTGGTTTGAATCCCACCACCCCCTAAGGTAAGAGGAGATGGGGAGAACAGCACAAGCCTAGAAATGCAGAAAACCATCCCATCTACCCAATCAGCAATACAAGAATCAGAGTTGTTAGGGTTGGAAGGGGTATCTGGAGATCATCTAGTCCAAATCACTAAGCTGACAAACTCTACCCAGTCTGAGCCCCTGAGTCAGCTCCTGACAGGAAGACATGGGAGTTCAGTTGATGGGCAACTGAGAGTCTAAGAGCACACAATGAGAATTTTCACTTTTTAACCAAGAAATGCTGTCCCAGTGGTTTTGGGGAAGAGATCTGGGCTAAAACCCGGACAGTCAAACCTGAAGCTGTGATCCAGCCCCTCAGCTGCCACATGAGCTCATGATACACTCCCTTATGCACCTGGAAATACTTCCAGGAGTGTTTTCAGAAGTAGAACAGCTTCTGTACAGCAGCCCAGGCCCATTCAAGAGCCAGCTACTACAAAAGAACACAAATGTGCACGAGAGAACCTGGCCCTGAAACCCCAGCATATACTGGTGATCTAGGCATTCCACACACCGTAGCTACCGGAACCATTTTGATATCATACACAGTGGCTAAAATACTCATCCAGTGCATGGGAGACCCAAATCTAATTCCTTTCTGAGAGAAATACCTAACTGCATAGAGCTGCCATCACTGAGCTTCACAGGGTTTGGTGGGGAGCTGCCCACCTTGCTCTGCCCTTCATTCCCATTGAAGTCAGTGAGCTTCTAGAGAAGATAAAGGCAACAAATTCTAAGCCAGCACCCCTTTAACAGCCTATTCTGCCTCAAAACAAGAAGCATTCCTAGGTTTATTCTGCTTAAACCTTGCTGTTTTTCCTGTGCAATATGAAATGTAGATTTTAGCTGTCACTCAAGGCTCTGGTATTTTTCAGTGTCATCTAGCTATGGATGAAAGATTGCTCAAGTCCATTTAAGCCCTATCTACCGATAGTTCCTGCTGCCAACCTGCATTGCCATTACATGCCCAGTGCAATTCTTCAGATGCGTGCTTACATCAGATTCATTCCAGCTTTCAGAAAGAGGGCTCTGAATTCCCTGGAGCATCTACATCTGGCCTCAGCCTCTCTGAGGATGTTTTTACTAACTCAGAGTAAGAAAATCAGAGCATGGATTTGCCTTTCCCTCTCAGTTCCCTCCCACCCCACACACAGGAGAGTGGGAAGAACTGCTTTAGTCCAACTTCTCTTTTTTTTGTTGGAAACAGACATCAGTTTTATTTCTGCTAAAAGCTGTGAGCCCAGAGGTAAGTTTCAGCCATAAGCAGGACATAAAGGCATCCACTTCTTGCCAGGACTTTGTGCTTCTCTAACGGCTTCAAAAAAGGCAAAAAGAAACTAATGCAGAGCCAAAAAATACCACTTGGCCTCACATGGGATGAGATCAAACATCCAAAGGCATTTGAAATTCCAGGGAAAGCTTCCTCATTCTTTAGGACTATACCAAAACATACAGAAGGAATGAATTTGGTTCCTTGAATGTCTCTTATGATTTACCCCCATGATCAATGTAACCCAGAAGTTTTGAAACAGAATATGCCGAGTGCTCACCTACAGCCTATGAGAGACATAGACAACTCTTCAATTAAAAGATAATAAACCATGATATGTGCAGCATTTGTTTGTCTGAAATTCAAAAGGGTTTTCAGATCTCTCTGCTTAGCCTATCTCCTACAAAAGCCATAAATCTCTCTCCCAGCTAAACCAAACCATATTCTTAGGTTTAAATCATATGAATGAGCTCAAAGACCAGAGGAATTTGCAAGCACCAGCTCTTTTCTTCCTTGCCAACATACCCTGTGGCCTTTGACAAGCCCCAAAATCCAGCTTTCAGAAGTGCAGGGACTACTTGTCTTTCATTTGGGAAAGACGCTTTGCTGCTGACCTGCTGGTATTTGCACAAGAGCATGCCAGGCTGAAAAGGATATGTCTTGATCCCATAAATACTATTAAAAGGCAGAGATAGGCCATGCTTTCTGGGCTGACAGCCAGTACACATCTGAAAGGCACCCTGGATACACAACTGGGTGGAGAAAAGGAGTCACTGATAATTAATCAAGCAATGCAAAGCAGACAACTGAGCATCAGATCAAGGCAAGAAGCACTGAGCACAGAAATGGTAAAAGATGATTAAATCTGGACAGTGTGAGCACAAAAACCAAATGGCACATATCCCATCCTGGCTGCGTTTCCCCTCAAGATCCTAGCACACTACCATCTACTCTTCCTGGAAAAGTACCTTCCCATCACCAAAGGTGATCCTGCAATACAGGCCCCATCATAAAGGGAAATCCTCCAACAAGATAAAGGCTATCTGCAGCTTAAAGCACTCTTCAGTTCTCATGAAAGTCAAGGTGAAGAATGATATTCAAACCCAAGGGGCTCAGTTTGTTATGAGTCCAGAAAGCATCCTTCTGCAAAGAGTTTGGGATGTGCCTCATCACACACTACACAACACTCAAGTGGGGCATCAGATGCCCTGTAGAGCCATGAGGATGCCAAATCCAAGGCCTCATGCTGACAAACAGGAATTAGGAATACCAACAAAATATCAGAGCAAAATGGTCTTTCAATCTCAGCTTTTAAATGGAGGCCTTTGCTGTTCAGATTTGAAACACTTTGGAGGAAGATACAGCCACCTCCTAGGTAACTGGAGATGCCACCTGAAACGAGAACAATACTGTCTCCTTGCTAATCAAGCCACTTGAGTTTGTTTCAGCAAAGGGTTTAAACCTTCACCACCCAAAACCCAACAATGCAGAAGAAGAAGAGGGAAAGCAGAAAACTGAGAACAAGGCAATAAAAGGCCTGTGAATTTAAACCACTTCTGCAATCCTCAAATAGTTTTGCATCCCTGAGGATCCATCATCCCTCTTCCAGACAAGCAGCAGTGAGGTGGTCCCCCCCTTCAGAAAAGTTTGGATGATAACCAGCAAGAACATCATGTTTAAGCTTTGAGGACTGAGCTTTCCCATAGGATTCATGGATGGCAACGCTGAGCCAGAAGGATGCATTTAACCATTGCTTAAGTTCTGGCACCCACACGTATTTCCTTGTGATAAAGTCCAACACAGGCAGCCTTCAGATGTTGTGTAAATAGCCAGTGCTCTGGCACAGCTTCTTCTCTTTATGATTTGTTTTACACAATCCCCAAGTGTTTCATAAACACTAATTATATCTCCTGATTCCTCTAAATGAGCTTCAAGGGCTTCAGAGATGAGGAAACCAAGGCAAAGTGAGGATCGCTGCTCCCCAACAGTGCATTGGAGGACATAAGCAGGCTGAAAGAGCTTTACCTCCTCCCACAAATGAGGCCCTACTTAACACAAGATGGTACCTTTACTGAGAGTTAACACTGGTGCCACCTCAAATGTGACTTGAGGTTTCCACACCATTAAGGCAGGAGTCAATGTTAGGAGCTTCTCAAAGCTGAAACTCCCCCTAACACTGCAGGGATCTTCACTTCCACATCTTGTCATAAGCTGTATCACTCACTGAACTCTACAAACTGTGCACAGAATTCCTGGAAAATGGATCCCATCCCAGCTCTCTAGCTAGATCTTGCAGACAGCTTCAAAGCAATAACAGTACAACCAGTTCTGTCATGGCACAGCTATTTCTCCTTGGCATTTTGCCCCATTACATTACTAAACCAGCTGAAAGTATCACCTGGGTTTGTGTACTCTTAAAGACGGTTCTGTCAATCTTTGTGCACTTCCCAAGCATATTATAGTGCCAGCAAACACCAAAAGAACCAAGAGCACCACAAATGAGGTTGCAGTCCAGCAGAGTCTCCAGGTGAGTGCTAAATGAGCAGAGCTCGTTTTATCATCCATGACTTACTTGCAAAACAGGAATAATAAGCCCCAGCACTAAATGTACATGCATCTAGAATTCACTTTGGTACAGAGCATTCCTTTGTATTCCGTCATCTTCTGAGTGTTGTTTTGCAAGAAGTGATGGGTGTTATGAAGAGGAACTGAGAGATTAAACTCAAAAGCATCTTATGGAAGATAAATGGACACATATAACTGGCAGAGTGAAGCCTCAGGTCTTAACCATATGTTTCCTCATCACCCAGAGGAAGATATTTAAATAGCTGCAGATAAGTGGAACATGACCAGCTGAGCTCCTTTCCTTCCCCTGGAGCACACGGGAGTAGTGGGGAGCACCACAAAACCACATCATCTCACATCATTGCGTGCTGCCCAACATGGAAAGTGTTTCAAAGCCAATGGAGCATGCTAAGGCTAAGTAGTGCCATGCATTCTGCATGTTGAAATAAACCAGCCCTAAAGAGAGTTTCATAGGTGGTTCTCCCACAAGAAAACTGCAACTATTGGATTTTTGCTAAGCCTTGTCACTTCCTCAACAGTTACCCATCCTTATTTCAGACAATAAACCAGTAACAAGCTGTCACTGGTGGGGAACACACCCATACTTCACTGGTGAGCTCCAGTGCCAACATTATGACATTTTAACACAGTACTCTGAGAAGCTGCTCCCTTCAAGCTGAAAGAGTCCAGGCATGGAGGCCTAGAGAAAGGCTTGGATGTCACCTGAGCCCAGGTTTTGCAAAAGCCTTCAAAGTAGCTTAACAGCCTTAAAGAGCATTTGAGCTCATCCAAGGCTCCCCATCTGAGCTAATTGCTTTAGCTCTAAGGAAAACACAATGAGATACTGAATTTGCTGCTGATTTGCTCTGTCATTTGCACTCCTGATCCCTTTTTCTCTCTGATCTTGGGGTTGTATTAGCATTGTTGAAGCTTTCCAGCACCTGCAGCCAACAGGCTGATGTAGATTGATGTGCCTCTGAGGATTCAAAACAAGCCCCTGCCAAAAAGCCAGCAGCCTTTTAGCAGCGCCTGGGACAAGCCTAGAGTATTTTGGCAGCAATCAGCCTGACAACCCATTTTCCCCTGCATCTTCCAGTTACTTGCCCATTGCACTGCAGCTCAACTACAGACAGCAACCCATAGCCTCTGCACCACCCTTACACCAGCTCTGCAACTCAGCCCTTCCACATGACAGGAAGCCCCACGAGTGAAGACAAGAGGGTTTATCATTTACGGCCCTGCAATGCCTCTTAGGGACAAGAGTCTGCCACAACAGGCAAGTCCTGCACCATTTACCAGGTGTGTGAGCTCTCTAGAGAAAGGAACTCGCCCCAGAAGAGATGTAGAATATGCTGCCGTGAAATAATACTTAGTTCAGCTAACAGTGACTTAAAAATATCCTTAAGCATCAGAGTATTAGATACATGACAGAGGTGAAATGCTATACACTACAGAACTTGTTCTGTACATAAAGGTCTTATATCAGGAGAAATTCTTTTTGTGGGAACATGTTACACCTAAATAAGCTTGGGGAAGAGGGAAGAGGGAAGAGGGATAAGCAACTTCATTCTCACTACAAAGCACAGCTGACAGGAGTTTAATACGCATCATTAATTTATTTGGGCATCAAGATCTGCAAACATTTACTGTGCTGACATGAAAGCACTGGGATTTTGGGCACAGGTCATGCTTTTACACTGCCTGGCGCAGAAACCTCCACTCTTGAATAGCATGAGAAAGATGTAATAAGATCAAGAAGCCAGGACAGGCTGCTTGCATCAGATCCATTTCAGGGGCACGAAGAATCACTGAAGGTAAAATTTGCATCCTGGATTGTTTAACACTTGCTTTATGATCAAATCCAATGAGAAGCACGGATTTGCTGCTGTTACTACCACCACTACTCAGGAATGAAGTGGCCTAAGCCAACCCAGCAGGCAGACTTCACCTAAACTCAGAAAGAAGCATGTGCACACCAGTCTGTTTTGTAATTGGAGTGGATTATTGCACAGCATCTTCATAAGGGTTAGAATCCTAAATTCCATGCTTAGACTTTGCAAGCCTTGCATTACTTGTGGTGGCAGCCATATACATTGTACTTCAGCATGAGTATAGGTACAAGTTACTCCTGGGGCAATTCCAATTGGACACTAGAAGAAAGTTTCTTACAATGACAGCAATCAACCATTGGAACAATTTCCCAATGGAAATGGTGGACTGTCCAGTGTCAAACAGGGCCCTGAGACATCTAGTCTAGGTCATGTTTTGCCAAGAAAGGTCAGAGCAGATGATCCTGGAGGTCCCTTCCAACCTAGGATGCTATGATTCTATAAACAGGCATTTAGAAAAGGCACCAAGAGAAAGCAAACCATAACAGGCATAACAAACCAACACAGTAATGTAGAGATCCAGAGGAGATCCAGCTGCTCTAGGCAAAGAGAGGTTTTGACTGCTCTAGCCACATGTCCAATCTTCCAGTACAAGCTATGGGCTGAAAAATCCTATTGCAGCTTCAGTTTTTGCTTGCCACTTCAAGACAAATAACATCACATTCTAGAGATGAACAAGCGATAGCATTCACTTGATTCTATGTTTGAACCGTGAAGCAGGAAAAGCTTTATGCTATCTTAAGTGAGCAAAACCATAATAAACAGATAGGAGCTGGGAGAAGTGTTTTCAAGGCACCCAGAATGGGCTTTGTCAACTCTGATCTGACAGATACATCAGAAAAATCCTTTAGAAGTCATGAACTTGACACTGGCCCTTGAACCTGGTCTGTCTGGCGTGTTGAACACCTAGAGCTTGGTCCAGATGGGAATCAATGGAGCAAAACTGATGGAGAAAAATGCTTCTAAGCTATTGTCAATTTGTACAAAACTTCAGATGGGGGATGCGACCTGAGCAGAAACACCAGGAAGAGGGACTGCACCCTGCATAGGCTGAGTGGAAGCCAGAGGATCTTCTGACCTGGGGAAACCTCCACACCTGATTTCTTCTCAGTGCAAGCAGCATGCAATCAAAGCAAGCTTCTCAGAAGGTGAAAGACACTTGCTTCATTCTTTGCAAATGGTAGCATACAGTACTTGCTGCTCATATGCCGGGCAAGAGCATGGGTTAGCTGAGACAACATCATGACCAGGGCTCGACTCAAACACAGCTGGGAAATGAGTCCTATCACTATGGATCCAGAACAAGCCTTCCCACAGTGCACAGCACAGCCTAGCTCCACAGAAGAGCAGTTGTTTGAAAGCTCTGTAGCAAGGAGAGGATGCTTTACACCTGCTATTTCCCTCCCTGGCAATGCAAAGAACCACAGAGGCTGGGAGGCAGGTCTCCATCTCCAGAGCAATTTGACATGCCATTTGTTTTGTCTGCCTTTCCTGCAGGACACGAAATGGCATGTGGCTTGTGGCATTACACAGCCTTCAAACGCTTCCCCCCGCCATTGCAAATTAATCTTAAGGAGGGAAGAGCACACCAAAACAAAGCAGCCTCTAAGCAGAAATGCTGCCTCCGGGGAAGTTACCTTGCCTACTTCTCCTGCCTCCTCCGTCTTACCCCTTCATAAAGCTCAAGTTCAAGTCCTAACAGGCACCACTTTGAATGTTCTGAGCAGCACAAAGCGGCAGGGTACACGTGCTTCTGAGCCAGGGTTCAACGCTGCCTCATCTCCTCCCACTTAGAGCACTTCCCTTCTGCGCCTCTCTTCACCCCAGTTTCTGGGACACCTGTTTAATGAAGACTAATGTGTACCCTCCAAACATGCACCATACGCTGCTTCTGGAAAAGAAACATCACCTCTTTGTAATATTAAAGGATCATTTTCCCCCACCCTAAGCACAGGAGGTTTAATTACTGCTTGACAGCACTGTGTGCCTGTTCCATTAAGTCATAGAAATCACCCCAAGCTCCACTTATGAAGGAGCAAAACTGATTTTTTTTCCCTGTTTTTTCCCCCAAAACCACCTGCATGTGCAAAACTGCTCTAGGTACCATCAGGTAGCCATATGTATGGGGTGTTAAGAGGCTGCAAGGGTAGGGATAGTGCTTCATATAGCATTAGATGGCTTGAACATACAGCAACTAAGAGGCTGATACTTGTCTTCAACAAGCATTTTGTTGATGGTCACGAGCTGGGCATTCAGATTCTGCTCCAAGTTGGCCAATATTGCCAAAAATCTCATATTTCTCAGCATATTGAATAGAGAAGATAAAAAGAACATAAGATAGGCAACATAATTATCAGTCAGGCTGTATATAACCAAAGATCTGAAACTCTCATTTGTCTAAATGAGTTTAAACCACTCTTGCCCTTGTCCCAGAAGGAAAGCAGCTTAAGTTAACCCTTACTTGTGGTCTGGAGAGGCTGATACATGATCAGATTCGCCACCTCAAATAGGTGGTTACACCACTTTAAGGACTATCCTTGCACTTCATCATTTTGGGACCTGTAGGCAGTAGAACAGCATAGCCTTTAGGTCATCCTAGCTCTGTCTCCTCTCACTTTGACTTCAACCCATTCTTAACACTTCCAAGCTTCCCCCCACACCTTGCACCATGACTAAGTACAAGACTGAAAAACACAGGAGATGCATATCCTAGGCTTTTCCTTGCATTACTTACATATTCCTTTGCCTTGAATGCCCTTAGCTCTTTGGCCTATAGCCACTGGTGCAGTACTGGGATTACGTAGCTGGTTTTGCCACCTGCTGCCTGGAGAGGCAGGAATTCACACTCTTTCCCCAGTTATGGATCAATCCTGCATCTAGCTACAGGGAAAAAAAGGTCTTTGCAATCTGTAACAGCTTTATGATTTAGGACAAGAAGCCTTGCTTGATAACAATCATCACAGCAGCCCTGAGACCACCTTTTGGGAATATGTCAAATTCATATTTCTGTCATTTTCCCCACCTTGCATGTCCATATATCCATTTGTACTCATTTCATTAGGAAATTGCCCTATCCAGTTACATAGCTATTTGTCAGTGTGGCTGTCACTTTAATTACCTCTGTCTACATGGATTGCTATTATTTGTCTTGTTTGCAGCACACCATCCACGAAAATACATTCATCCCTTAGCACAGACACTGATGTTATCTGTGAGCCTGACCTAGGGAGCAGGGCTCTTAGGAAGACAAACTGTTTCAAAACAGATTTGGGAATTACACTGTCTTGTTAAGAGCTAACATCGATGACATCCCTGGAAAGGCAGTTATCACCACTCCCCTGAACAGCAAAGAAGCCTCATACCATGGACATCACCCATCTCCACAGCAACATGGGGCACATGGACACAGTAATGAGTTCTGGCACACCCATCCAAGCCACTTGCAGTCCATGAACACACCCCTGAAGCAATAGGGACAGTCACAAAGCATGGAAATGTGGCTAGATTTGGGTCCATCTCCAGCCGCACATACCCTCTTGCTAAGCTTCTTTCACATGTATCCGTGATTTCTTCTTGAAAGTAACAGCTTTCTTGCTCCACTGCTTTTCCTTTTTCACAAGATGGAAATCAAAGCCAAACGCATTTGAATTAACTCTAATGCAAGAGCATTTGACTGGATTCAAGGAGAAGACAAGCACCTTTCACCTATAAGTAAGCACACAAACCACCTCACATAAATCTCCACACCTCTCTTGCCCATCTCTCCTCCTCCTCCAAGGTTCCCATGACATACTAGCATGTGGTAGGGATTCCTTGTTTGCCTTTGCGCACAGATTCATGCCTGTACACTTGGATCAGAATGTCAATTATGTGAACATCCCATTCCCCTCTCCAGAGAGAGGCCTCTTATCTAGCAGCTATGACAGTTAACCTGTGCTGCCATGCAAGGTGCTTGATGGAGCAGCAGCCCATCATCCACGCAGCCTTGTTCAGCAATACTGGCTTCATAAGGCACACCACCACAATCATGCTGTCCACCTGGGGTGCTTTTCCATGTCTGACTGAGTCAGACCTTGGGCACCAGCTAATGATTAGTGGCAGGGCAAGTATAACCATTTCCAACACATCATTCCAGCTGTGGTTGGTCCACATGTCTCAGCTTCTGCATACAGCTTTCACCCATGGAGCCATACACAGCACCAGATGAGAGGCTGCACACCTCTTCAGGACTCAGCTATAACCCACTTGGAAGCACACACCTGTACAGAAACCTGTTCCCTCAACTCCTTGAAATATAGCTTATAAATCAGCTCAGCTGTAAGAGCCGGACCCAGGGTCAGAAAAGCATTAGACTGGCTAGGCCCATAGCCCACACCTGGTGGGTATAATGGGGCAAGTATAATAGTGGGACTCTGTTTCCCACTGTGTTTTCCCAGCCTCCAGCTGTCTGTGGAGAGTCCTTCAGTGCCCACATGCACATCCAACCCAGACATTTCAGCACAGATCTGTTAAAGTTACCCAGTTATTCTGTCTACATTTTCTTAGTGGAAACACCAGCTGGATCACTGCCCACCTCATTGTGCCTTGAAGCTTGTGGGGCCATGGTTTGGGCCAAATCTCATTTCCTAAGTGTCCTTTCATTCTATCAGGTTATTCCCCAGTTAGATCTGTCCCCTAATGCACCCCACAGCCAGCAAGGTCAATCTGGGACACCTTCAGCTGCTGAAGGTACAACTCAAATCTCAGCAGGTATCAACAGCAAGTTTTCCTCTCCCTGTGATCTCTGGAAAAGAAACACTTAAAACAGAAGGATTCCTAGAAATACCTTCACAGGCTGATCCAACCCCTCAGGGCAAGCTTAAGGGTTCAGTGCAGAGACTAAAGGACACAAGAACTAGTCTGTCACAGGGAAGGAGATGCTGAGATCAAGAGCATAGCCAGTGTCTGAGGTCCCTCAGGTGGGAAAAATCTCAGTGAGGGAAATGCTAAGCATGATCTTTAAGGCATGGAGAAGTGACAATCTTCTCTTTAAGGCAGGCAGGGATTTTCACGTGATCTTTTCCCAAGAAGTACATGCATGGGTGGAGGCTGAGAAAGAAAACCCTCAGCCCTGGAACAGTGGAGCACTGCCAGTTGTGATGGGTTTGGGATAAGCTAGAAAACACCCATAAGCATTCAACTTCAAAAGCAGGGAAAAAAGGAGGGGAGCTGCACAGACTCAAATGCCTGGGGCATCCCATTTTCAGGCAGCATAAGGAGCCTATTTTTAGAAAGCCTGTGTACACCTACGAGAGCACTAAGGCTGGAAAGGAATTATTCATTTAATGGTCCCCTTCTTCACACCTTTACAGGTAACATTTCTACAAGAGCCACTCCAGCCTCTCTACCCTTAAGGAAAACTATCTGCAACACATTCTCCCCACAAGATGCACCATGGACAAAAGGCATTGCTACTAAAATGCCATTCCAAATGTAGATGCAGACAAGCTTCTAGTCAGGCCCCTGTTTCCCTCTGTAAGACAGACTCCTGCCCACTTCCCATCTCCCGCGGTGGTTTGCATTAGCCTGTGGGAAAAACAGCCAGAATACCCAATGGAGACCTACAGCTATGGTCTGCCATGTGAGACACCAACCAGGTGGGAAACCTGCTCATGAAAAATAGGCACATGAGACACCTGAACTGCAACTACTGCACCAGTTGCTTCAGGGGCCTTGGGAGATAGATGAGTATCAGATCCAAACTGACATTTTCCAACACTTCTTCATGTTAAAGAACCACCAACTCCAAAGGTTATAACTTAAAAAGCACACACTTTGCTCATGCCTAAGGCAGCATTGCAGGGAATGGGAAAGGGAAAGGATATGGTTTGGGGGTTAAAGTGCTTGGCTCTATTTTTTGTCTTGTTTTGCTTTCAGCTCAGAGGGACATGTTACCACCAAACCAAAATGGTAGTAAAAAAATGGAGCCGGGTTCTCCATCCCACCATTGACCAGTTTCAGATGGCTGAATGTAAGAAGTTGGCCAAAGGGGAGGCCTGTAGGACACAGCATCTATACACAAACAGAGCAGAGATGGTCATGAGTCAGCCTCATATCAAGATACCCAATCTGTCCTGCATCTGAGCCTAGCATCCCCTTCCTCCCATCTAGACCATCACCAGCTGAGAGCATGTAGCAAACATCCCTCTAGCTGACCAGCAATGGAAAAAAAGTAGGATGCTACAAGACTTTTCCTTAAGTGAGATGCCACCTTTCACTCCAAGAAGCCAACTATCTTCATCTCCTGAAATAACAACTCGTAATAAGTTTTCCAGTTATCCTCTTTCTTTCTCCCCAGCATGTATCAAATGTTAGCTAAGTGATGGAGTCCCCAAAACGTGAACACATGCTTCCACAAATGGACCACCTTGAATTCTATATTTTCCAATCAGGAGAAATTCCAGAGCAAATAAAGCTGCAATGCACACTCCCAAAGATAATCCAAACCAATGGCATTTTGCATCTTAATCCATGAAGCTGCCAAGTGACCCAAAAATCCCAAAGTCTCCTTAGGAAGGGAGGTTCAGAATTCATAGACATCTTGTCTGGGAGAGTTTCCAGTAACATCACAAGCGGTTCAGAAGAGCTCTCAGCCCCACATGCTTTGGGTTGACGGCCACCAGCTCAGAGGAGAGTTTATCCAAGGGCTGAGGTATCTCATCTCCCTGGGTCAACTTTTTCCAGGTGACTTCCTTGCCGCTGCTGTCACAACAGGACAACTGTATACATACAGCAGTGCAAGGTGGCACTGCTCCACCCTTCATCCTTAGCATAGCTCCCTGCGTTTCTAAGCTTCCACAATTTGTGCAAAAGCCCACAAAGTAAATGCTTTCTAAGCATCAAGCTGCTTTTTGTTGTCCTTGCATACAGTTAGGCATAGATACAGTGAAGGTGGAGATAAATGAGGAATAGAAACCCATTTCTTTCATTGCTCCATTGCCTGAAGAGAAGCTGTGTGGAGATCTCATTGCAGCCTTCCTGTATCTGAAGGGGCCTACAAGGATGCAGGAGTGGGGCTCTTCATTAGGGACTGTAGCAATAAAACAAGGGGTGATGGGTTCAAACTGAAACAGGGGAAGTTCAGGTTAGATATAAGGAAGAAGTTCTTTACTGTGAGGGTGGTGGAGCCCTGCAACACATTACCCAGAAAAGTAGTAAGTGCTCCATCCTTGTCAGTGTTTAAAGACAGGCTGGACAGAGCCTTGGGTGACATGGTCTAGTGCAAGGCATCCCTGCCCATGGAAGGAGGGTTGGAACTGGATGATCTTAAGGTCCTTTCCAACCCAAACCATTCTATGATTATGATTTCAATTTTCTCCCCAACTTCGTCATCAAAACCGCTGTGGGACAAACCCATCTCTTTTACCACAAAGCAGCAGGACACCATTTTCCCTTCCAAGTGGCCATGGAAACACATTTCAGAGATTCCTGCCTGCTCAAATATTTTAGGATGGCAAACAGAAATCTTCTCTTGAAAGTTCCATAGCATCACTTTAAATGAGCACTGTGGTTTCAGCTCAGCATTTTCTTCTTGTTTGCATGCTAAACACTCTTGGATGGCATCATGTTTCCCAGCTGAACCCAACCACATCCCTGCACCTGCATAGCTAGCAGCAACATGAGAAGTCTTCAGCACGCAATTCAGATAGAGATCTATTCAAGCAGCTTTATTGATGTTAATGGAGTTACTCAGGATTTACACACACATAAATCAGAGCACAGGTGGATGATAAATTCTTGCAACTGGCAACAATATAGGGAAGGCCAATTTCACCCCTGGTATAACACTACTGATGTCAAAAGCCATGCACCAAACAGCAGCTGTGTTCATAAGCCACCTTAATCAGGCAAATAAGTTAATTGCAAATAAGCCTGCAGATTCACACAGCATCACTTGCTAGCTCCAGCTGAGAGCTACACAGGTTCAGGATCCCACCCAGATTATGTCACAAGTTTCCTGCTTTCAAGTACTGCCTTACAATAACATTTTATGCAGACTTGGACATGCAATAGGCAACCACGTTCATGCATGGTCATCTCATCCTTTTGCTGGATCATCACCTTTGGACATGGATCATTTTGCAATAGCAGTTGCACTTGAAGGCACAGCAGATGATGTTTGGGGTAGTATACCCCTCACTGGCCTTCAAAACAAGCCTGTCAGTCTAGCATGCAACTATGGCAGCTGGTAAAGGCTTTAAACCAAAGACAAGCAGAGTTATGGTATCCCGTACATACCACTGCTCATCTCTCAGTGCAGCTGACTTGGAATCAGGACACTTTGTCCCCTGTATTTTAAGCCTTTGCCTTCTTATGTTGGCGCTGGCTACACACTTCCTCATGGTCACTAAAGACCTGATGAGTGTTGCCTTCCAGGTTCAGAGGCCTATAAAAACACCCCAGTTTCCCAGACCTTTGTATGACCAGAGAAGCAAGAAAGTCAGCTAGCAGTAGGGATCATCAGTACCACAAGAGGAGTTGAGCAGCAGTTGACTAATGCCCTCAAAGACCAGTTAACCAGTGGATCCTGTGGGTAATGATAGCCAAGACAGTACAGCCAGGAAGCAATGAAGGTCAAATACATAAGAAAGATGGTAAATGGCCAAGATGCAGCTTCCTTCCCTGGCTGCAAGACACCTAGAGGCATCTCTGAGCAGATTACAGAAACAGGCTTTCAACCCATCCAAACAGCAAATTCATGGGCAGATGGCCTCATGATGTCCTTGATTCTCAACCTGGCCACCAGGGTGTATTCACTCCACAGAGGCCACCACTCTCACTCCCAAGGCTCAACCTCCTACTTCATGAATTGTTTGCCACCCTACCATGACTAATCTGGATTTACAACCCGGAAAGTGGTAGGGAAAAGAATCTGATCAAAAGGATGATCCTTACAGCCAGAAAACAAGAAAGAGCTGTGTAGCCAGTTGTTCCAGGACACTTAATCCCTCAAGCCTTCTACATTCTACCCTTGGGCTTAGGCTGAGTCAGTTGTGATTTGCTTAAAACCATGAGAATTCCCTCCTCCTCTCAAAAACAACAAAAAAAGCCAGTTATAAAGTTTAAGGAGGAACAAAAAAAAGCCAGGGACTCACAATACACTTTTACATTATGAGTCAGTGGCTGGTGATGAGCCAACTGGCAGCTCTCCATCTGTGGCATCTCCATGCTTCTGAATGCCAAAGAAAACACTTTCTTTTATCTAAAAGCCTTTGCATTCTGCTGGGCAAATGTGATCTTATGCTGCCAGTTACACTGCAGGTCCTGGACCACTCAGTCCTATAGGAACTTCCCTCAACCTCTTTTGGGGCTAGTTGCTACAAAACCACCTAAGTTAAGCCATGTTGCAGTATCGCTTTCCTATTGGAAGGGAAGTGGGAGGTTTGAGTCCAAAGAGAAGCAATAGAGATGTTGTAGCAGAGGCCAAGCCAGCAGGAGTCATGAAGCACCACTCTCCTTTTTATCTAATAGAGGTTATGCCAAAAGACCAAGAGGAAATGCCCAGCTCATGAGCTGCTCAAGTTCCCCCAAAAGGCTTTATCCTCCTATCCCCAAAATCCCAGCTCCTACCACTTTGGGTCCATGACTTGCTCCAGCCTTGAGATCCAGCCTTTGCCAAGACTATTTTCCACTCCCAGAAGCAGAGAATTTCCCTTGGCTTCTAAATCTAACACAAGCTGGGCTCAACCTTTCTCCAGTGCCCTCAACACTTTGGAAGTGATCCAATATCCCCTGGACTCACAGAGCTTTTCCATTGGTTTTACTGAGCTCTGGATGAAGGCCTTAAAGATGTTTTCTTGCCTTTTCCCCCTCCCCAGCTTAGCAGAAGTCAGAACCACTTTGCAGTTTTACAAGAGCCAGCTGGTGAAAGGTTAGATAACCAGACAACACAGCCAAACCCAGGGGAGTCTACAGAAACCCCTATTTGGGGAATTTTATGCCAAGTTATTGCTTACAACCTTCTGTTTTTCAGGAAAGGGCTGTCTATAAGCCAGAAGTTCCTTTCCTCTTTATCTAATGATTAAATACCCTTTTACAAGGCAACTCAAAGGCACCAACCAGATGGGCATTTGAACTGCAAGTTCATGGGAAAAACAATAATCATCTGCAGAAGCATCAGGCAGGAAAATTGCTGAGCTTGCAAAGTGGCATCAGTCTTTCCTCACTCATAACAGTCTAGATTGTGTTCATCCCACCCTACCTATTCTATGATTCCATGATCTTGAGCCTGCTTTTAGCTGAAGATTGAACAACGATCTAAGTAGGTTGTAGTAGAGATGCTTTCCTGGCCTAGCAGGAAACAGGAACCCCTCAACCCCCCTTGAGATTCCTTGGCAATGAGGCACAAACACATGCAGCACCTCTGTACACCGAGCAGGCAGAACTCAGAAGTCTTAGAACAATGATGCTCACAAACCTGAAGCAGAACATTGTTTTCCATCTGATTTACAGAAGAAACCCCTCCTGCCTTTTTTCCCCTAGAGTATAATTCCAAGAAGGAACTCATCCTATAGCCTCCAAACCAGACAAACCATTTTGGGTGCCTTATATAGCAGTTAAGTTTGAAACCCCTTCTGAAAACTGGTTTTAGAGTCGGCATTCAGCAGGCTATAGGACAAGGGGAAAAAACCCTTCAAGATCCTTATAAGCGTCTCACACAGATACTATCCCTGAGAAAAACCTTACTATGGGGGTCTTGAACCAAAAAGCATGGTGAAATGCCAGGCAAGAAGCTGTCTCACATGAATGCTTTGCTTATTAAACACTGGGTGCTCTTCTCCGGACCACAGATAGGATCCCAGGTTACCAGCCACATCTTGCCTATGACTTCCTCCACCTTCTGGACAAGCTCCCGCACCATGCACTATAACAGGGAGAGATTTAGAAGAACTTACTCTTAGAGTTACAGGCCACTTGAAAAACCTGCCCTAACACAAGTCTATTATTGTACGCCCTGTTTACTTAAATTCATTCCACAGCCTGGGAGACTTTGCACAAGGAAATTTACAGCTCAAGTTAATAGAGCAGAATGTAAAACTGCTGGCTTTTGGCTGAGGCTGCAAGCAAAAGGACAGGCACAGGTTGTGACTGGGGGTGTTTTCACAGGGCCACTGACACAGAATGTGTTTTCAGGGAGTATTTATTTTAAATCAGGAAAGTTTATACAGCTTGAGAAAATTATTGGGAAGGAAATTAAATCTCGTTCTGTTGCTCTTCCGTCTCACCTTGACACTTGCAGTTCTCCTCCCTCCCCCAGGGCTCCGTTAGGGCAGGTTTTACTTGCAGAAAATTGCCTTCCTCCTGCATTCTGATTTACAGCCAGCTCATGGACCAGCCTCCTACACCCATTTCAGGAGAGAAGGGGCAAGCAAGACCCCCTCTTCCCCTACTCTGACCCCAGGCTGCAGTTTGGGAGCACAGGGATGCATGGTATTACACAGAGTTTGTGTTCCCCCCCAAGCAATCTGCAAAGGGACAGGTGGAACCCATCAGCTGGAATCACCCCTAGACAAAACAACCCTCAATCAAGCAGGGGATGAGAAGCAACCAGCTTTCTTCCAAAGCTCCTCCAAAAGCAGCATAGCCAGTGATGGAAACAGCTTTGCTTAGGAAACCACAGCACCAGCAGCAGTGTTGGCAGGGATTGGCTTTCCTTTTTCCATCCCAGGCATGGCGCAGCCACACAGGGCAAGCACAACCTGTTCCTCTCCTGCCCCAGACCTCCACACCTCAGTGGGCCAAACCAAAAACCCCAGCATTATGCACGACCAATCATGCATCAGGGACACTTGATGCAGCCCTATTAGTGTTTAAAGGTCTTTTTCTCCATCATCCCAAGAGTTTCTTCCCCACCTTGCAGTGATGTTTCCAAGGGCTCCCATGAATATGGCTGCGAAGAGTTGAACACTGGACATCAGGTTGGTAGTATAGGATGGGAATAACAATATAAAGCCAAAAGGAGCCATTTGAGGCAACAGTACCCCAATTTCCTCCAAGCACAGCTATCCATGTTGTTCTCCATCCCAGAGGGCCCACTGAATACCCATTTCCCCCTCCCACATTCACCATGCATACCACAAAGCACTCCTTAATTCCCCACATTGCTAAAAGGCCTGAAATTCAAGACACCAAAAGCCTCACGATGCATTATGCAAGTAGCTGGGTGAACTCATATCACACATCACATCCCCCATAGTGCCTAGATCCAAGGGATCCAACCTTGTGCTGCCTGCTGCCACCTAATAAACTCAGCAGCAACTAGACTAACAAAGTCTGGGAGTCAAATCCTCACAGTGATGCGCTGGATTCACTTGCTTAATCCCACAAAACCGAGTATTTGTTCAAGCTCTACAGCAGGAGCTGCATGCCACAGAACAGGTTCACCTGGGCTTCAAACATTTCGGAATCGTTCCTACTCTCTTCTGCATTTCCCCTTCCAGGAATCCCTCCTCCCACAAGTAAAACGCTGGCCGAGACCTTCAGGGAGTGCATTTCGCTTCCCATCACACAGCAGCAAGACAGATTGTCTCAGCAGGTACTTGCTATGGTTCAGCTGGAACTAAACCTCCCTTGACAGAGAGAAGCAAAACCCAATGCACTGCAGCCTTGCTGAATCCCCAGCCCAGAAGTGCTCAATAGCAGGTTTCAGTTTCTCTGTCAGGAGGAATTTATTCACTGAGAGCTATTTTTCCAGGATGCTCTCTAGAAACAGTGCTGGGAGGAAAACCATAGAATCATAGAACCGTTTGGGCTGGAAAGGATCTTAAGATCATCCAGTTGCACCCCTCTGCTGTGGGCAGGGACACCTTCCACTGGACCATGTCACTCAAGGCTCTGCCCAGCCTGGCCTTGAACGCTGCCAAGGGTGGAGTATTTACCACTTCTTTAGGCAGCCTGTACCAGAGCACCTCACCACCCTCACAGCAACAAACTTCTTCCTTACATCCAACCTGAACTTCCCCTGTTTCAGTTTGAACCCATCACCCCCTGTCCCATCACTACAGCCCCTGAAAAAGAAAGGTTCTGAATTGATGTTTGGGCAGGGGTAGGATGAAACTTTTCACTGGAGAAGCTCCTGGCCATAGAGACAAGATGTCTCAGGCTTGTCAGTCCCTTTCTGAGCCACACTTGCCTGGATCTATCTATGGCTGCCCAGGGCATCTTTTTCCAGCAGATGTTATTTCAACTCACACTGGTTATATTAAGACCTAAAGAAAAAGGGTACTTGTTCTATGGCTAAAATCTGGATAAAATGCCTCAAACTAAGTTCAGTTCAGGCACGTGGATGGGTTTCAT
Source organism: Psittacus erithacus (assembly GCA_009867235.2). Classification (NCBI taxonomy): domain Eukaryota; kingdom Metazoa; phylum Chordata; class Aves; order Psittaciformes; family Psittacidae; genus Psittacus; species Psittacus erithacus. The sequence goes on along the minus strand of WYDI02013850.1, from coordinate 18,985 downwards.
AGGGTGAAAACTGTGTCTCTCACCTAAAAGTGTTACCAGTGACAGCTGATGGCCACATACAAAACTGCAGCTTCTCTCTGAAGGTTGGGTTCCTCTTCTGAGCAAGAGGTCTTGCGCCCTTACCTTTTGCTTTTGACCAGTTCCCAAATTGAACTGCTCCTGAGAACAGAGTGATTCTCTCTTGTGCACCATCAGTTCCTGCTAGTATCAGCAGGCATGACACACAGCTCATAGGATCATTGGACAGCCTCACCTTGCACCCTTCAAAAAGCAAAGCCATCCAAGGGACCTCAGTCCTTCAACATCCATCATTTCTCTGGGAGACAGGTGGCGGCAGCCTCATCTTGTAAATTCACACAATAGATTGCACAGGGCTTTTCAGAGCACTTGAAACCCAGTGAGTAACTCTGACACCCTCAGGTGTTATTAAACCCACTAAACAGGGGAGGAAACCTAGGAAGGAAACCAGACAAACCCTTGGACCCATTCCAGTTTGCCTCGGGAGCAAAGCTTGGCTTGGAAAAGCAGCACTGCTTGCCTCAGGCCGCATGAGAAGTCCATATCAGAGGGAAGAGGGACACAACTTCCCTGTCTGCAGGAGAGCAGGTACTTCCCCAGCTGGCAGCAAGGTGTGAGGCAGGGAAACAGCCTCACAGCCCAAGGGGAGCCTGCACCACAGCCTGCCCTGGCAGCGCTCACACCAGCCTGCAGCAATAAAGCCTCCAAGACCTCATTTCAGTGCAGACTTTTGTGCCAGCACGTCCCAGAAAGCCGACTTTGTGGCATCTCCAGACAGCTCCTTCCCTGCCTATGCTTCCCCTTGTAAGCAGCTTATGCAGCAGCCAGCTCCTCTTAAAGGACCACCAGGCCACACTCACACTGTGGCACAGCACCGTTTTACACTTCCTGAGGTTAGTGATTTTTCCTATCTCATCCATCAGTGAAGCTCCATTCATTAGAGCCTCCGCAGGAGCTCATCAGCACCCCAGAGAGAAGCGTTGCTCCTCTCTAACTACTCACAGCTTCACATCCCTCCTGGTTCTCAGAGGCTCAGGTCTGGAGCACATTGCAGGCTTTACACTTCCCTCCCAACCCTGGGATAAGACCATTCGCTCTCTCAGAAATAAGCACAGGTACACCACTTTTCCATCTAGATGACCTGGAGTTATACTAGGACCTAAATATCCAGCTGAGACCTTGCTTGTAATTGAAGTAGCAACTATAACCAGAACAAGACACTTGGCGTCCCCTTGCAACGTCACCCTTTAAGGCTCCCTTGTGGAGTGGTAGAAAGGAAACATGTTGCTTCAGCATCCCAGCTACAAGACAGTCCCCTAAAGAGCAGCCCTGAGCCCAAGTCCCACAGTTTAGACACCAGGGGTTTACTCATCACAGGACTTTATGTGTCATTGACCCTAAAGCGCGACTTCAGGCACTCTAGCTTGCAACTTCAGTTGTTAGTTTGGTTTTAGTTGTTAGTTTGGTTTCAGATGGAGGGTTCTGCTTGTGGGTTACCCAGGGCTCCAAGAAACCTGGTTAGTTCCCCAACCCAATTAGAACTGCAGCGCTCAGATCCATAACCTATGCAGGCTATAGAGCCACCTGCATGTGTCAGGTTTGTTGGGCTGCCACCTACCTCACTGATGGGTGCTGAGATAGGGGCACAACGCTACAACAAGCGGCTCACACCATTCCCCAGAGAAGGCACCACACCTCATGCTTCCCTACACCCCGCAGCACACTCCCATGGCACAAGACCCATCACAAGATGCTGTGAGAGATGAAGCTGTGTGGGAGCCGCCAGACCTCCCGTTGTCCGTTTCCAGCAGCCGGGCTGCGCTTAATCCCAGTCCTCGCCCAGAAGCGAGGAGCCCTGCGGGGTCCGGCCAGGTGCCTGCCGGAGGCTGTCCTCCCCTGCACCGCCTTCTCCCTGGGGCCATCTAGTGGCATATGTTAATATAGTTCCTTCAAACGCGAGCACGTTCACCTGGGGCTTATGCAAACGTGGCTCGCTCAGAGCCTGACGCGCATCCTTCCGCATCCAGACACAAACCAGGATCTCCAGCGCAGCCATCTCCTCCTGCAGCAGCTCCCCAAGCCCTTCCTCTGGCAGGCCGGGAGAGGCATATGCTTTCCCCCTCTTTATGTAAAGAGTGTACAAGTTTTCTTAATCCTAAAGGACGCTTCCACAAAGACAGCAGGCTAATAGTGAGAAACCATCTCTGACACCAAGCCTGACACCTCACAGCCAAGTCAGAAGAATCAGAACTGCTAATTCTAAGGCCTTTTTTTCCTACTCCAAAAGCATCCCCCAATCTAACAAGGCTACACCTGTACCAGTGAAATGCTGATGATTTTCCTCCATAGAGCAGTGAAGCAAAGTACTGATGTTTGCAGACCCTGAGCCCAAAGAGATTTGGATCCCTAACACAGCATGAAACAGGAAGATGAGGGCAGCCCTGCACCTGCACACAGGTTACAGCTCAACAGGGAATCAACACCATTTCTCTGGGTGCAACAGAGCAGACAGCGAGCCCAAGAACATAGAGGGCTGCAGTCTTGACCCCTTCCCATTGCTCTGTATTCAAGGAGCTCATGAGTGATCACAAGAGCTACAGCAAGCATCATTCATGCACCTACCCACCAGTTTCACACTGCATACCTTCGAAGGTTTCTTGCTCTAGATGGAGTGGATTTTACCCACTCTTTTCCAGCAGGTTAACTGAATGGAGCTGGGATGGGCATCCAGATCAGTTCTCCCTGCTTTTGAGCAGACATTCTCCTAATCCCAAATGGCAGAAGTTGGGTCTGACCTGCCTGAACTTGATCATCCAGGCAGAATAAGCTTCACATTCTTCAACCAGTATTGTCTCTATCACCTTCTCCACCCCAAAGAGCAGTTGGTATGACAGCGAGCCTAAAGAACATGACATACCCTGTCTTGGAGCTCTTTTGGACATAGACAACCAAGGAGACATGGCACATACCACATACAAGATTCTATTCTTTCTGTTCATCTTGGACCCTTTAAAGGCTGATCACTCTCAAAGAGACCTGCAAAGAGACCCTCAGATAAAGCCTTTGCACCATTCTTGGGTGAACTCTCACTCATTTAAACTGCATTTTTCACACCTACACCACTGATTCCCTGCAGTGCTAGGAAAGGAAAAGCCCTTCCCACAAAAATACATGCTCAAATTCACCCCATAAACTTCAGATCTCTCCCCTATGTATCCACAGGGAAGGAACCCCACTGTCCAAGGAGCATAGAAGGAACATGAACACCCTGAACCCTCCTCTCAGGGAGGCATCTCCTTCCATCACAGCACAGATTCCAGGGCAAACAGGCTCGTAACCACAAATTGCAGATAAACCCAATTCCAAAATTATCATCTTCAGGGAAAGTGGATCTCAGAAATAGTGGAGGAATAAGGCTTATTTTTGGTAAAACAAACAGGTCTTACTCATTGAAAGCCCTGTTTAGTAACTCTAGCAGAAGGTCTCATGCTTATTCCCCCATGTTCTTCGAGCTAGGACATGGAGCTGGACTGCCCCAACTCAGATTTGCAGGCCACTGAGCACACTAGGAGAGAAACTAAAGCTATCAAGTACACCAACCACCAGCATAGTGAGAATCAAAACTGGGCAGCCCAGCTTTCTATCCAACCTTGAAGATCTTCATTCAGGTCTTTTCTCAAGCACAACACAAGTCACTGTCCCAGTTTACAGCCCATTTCACAGTTAGACCTCCCATCATAGAAAGGATAATGGGCTGGCCAAGCTGGGCACAGAGAAACTCACCTATTGAGGGGCAAATAATGGTATTCAGCCAAAGCTTCAAGCTTGGAAGGGATAACTAAGAGCAGACACCAGAAAATAAGGTGGCCCCATCCAGTATTTCCCTCCATACCTTTCCAAAGTGGTTTTCATTGAATCTCAGATTATTTTAAAGCAAAGCCATCACAATTCCATGGGCATGGTTTCTTAAAAGTAATATCTATTTCTACTCCTCTTCAGACCAAACAAAACAATAGCATTGAGTAACCCCAGAAGCTCATCACAACTACTACTCTATTCTTGCATGCTGGTTACTAACAGTACTTGCCCCAGCACACCCACAGCCCCAAGTGACACTCATTATCAGATTATTGTCCCAGTTTTACTGTGATGTGCCTTGCCAAGGAGGGAAAATTACACATGGATGCTTTACCTGACTGAGGTCCTTAGAAATAGGAAACACCATAGGTAGTTTGGGGACTTCTCACATAAGAAAGCAGGTGTTGAATGGACCAGCCAGGCTGGCAGATGAATGCAGGATGATAAAAGGCTGCCAGCCCAGCTTGAGGCAAAGTGTCACTTGTTCATCAAGTTCCTTCCCTTCCAGCTAGGCTCCTGACTCTGGAACAGAATCTTTGCTACACTCACCCCTGGGTTTCAACATCCTGCCTAAATCCAGGCCAGCACCTTTGTTCTCCAGCCAAGGAACTCCAAAAATCAAAGAGCACAAGAGACGGATATCACAAGACCCCATGTATAACTCAAATCATTCCACATTCACTTTCAGGTGCAGAACAGATTGGCTACAAGCTCTCCTCAAGGACATATTGGCACCTGAGGACCAAGAATCAGGTTGTCTTAGCTCTAGTCCCACAGACAAGAGAGAGTAAGTCTGGAAGAGCCTCAGCAGGGAAGGAAACCAGCTGGATAACTGCATAGGCACCATGGAAAAACCTAGACCCCTGGATTCTTTAATGCTTTGTCTTACTAGCACTTGCAGCCATGTGATGGAAGCCAGCAAACACAGCACCAGCTGAAGGCCCTAGGCAATCCAGCATTCCAGGGAGGAGAAGCAGCACCATAAGAAGCTTCTACCAGACCCAAACACCTCCTGCCCCCCAGGTTTTCACACGCAGACGTTGCAGATTTGCACAGAGCATCTTTCTCCTTCACACTTCAGTTCCATGTAAATCACATCACTTGAGTCTCTGCTCATCACATCAGTCCCCACAGAAGAAGAAACCAGAGTGCCAAGGCCCTGGAGTCCTCTAAGCCACAAAGAAAACATATCTAACACAGCAAAACACTCTCCTCATAGCTCTTAAAGGCAGCAAAGAAACCACATACCAACTATTTCCAGTGCTGTGCCCACAACACATCCCCATTGCTTCCGACACGGCCTCCTACCTCCATAGTTCTTCATTGCAACCTCTGCACATCCTCTCAACAGCCTCTTATAGCACCTTTAACACTACAGCCATCCCCAAATAAACCCTTTCCTGGCCTGAACCAACCTTATAAAGATTCAGGGCCCTCTTCCTCCCTGCAGCAAGTTCACACCTTAATTTTAACTTAATCAATCACAGCTGGTTCCCTTTGCTCCTGCTGTGTAATGGATTGCACCAATGCAAAGCCCAAGGTCTACAGCATGAGGGGAAGCCCTATTGCCAAAGCAGACAGTGAGAGGCTGGAGACGTCATGTCCTGCTCAAGGGTGGGAAGGTATTTGAGGGGGATTGTTTAAGTGATGTGCTAGGAATAAAGAGCAGCCTTCAAAGCCCCTTGGTGTCTGAGCTTACAGAGCATCTCCCCCCTCTATTTTTTAGGAAAAACAGAGTTTAGCCCCAGAATGGGTGTTGTTTCTATTACAGCTCATTTCAATGCAAGAGAACATTGGTGCATGGTGCCCAAAGCCATGATCCCTGCAATGAAAGCAAGTTGGAAAACATCATCCTGCATCACTATTCATCCTGCATCACTATGTCCTCAGGGCATGGGCACGAGGGTGCCCACTCAGCCCCAGAGTACATGGTCAAACCAGACCTTGGCTGTTATTTCTCCATCAGTTACTCACATTAACACCTACCACTGATGGAAATACTTTCTGAAGGGAAACCTCTGTGCACTTGGAGTGGTCTCACCCCCTGAATGCGCCAGGGTGATGTGATTTGAGAGGAAGTTGAAAAAAGCAGCAATTGATTACCCGTAGAACAGGGTTAAAATCCCATAAATAAATGATAAATCAGCGTGTCTCCTCCTAGGAAGGAGCTGGGGACCCGAAGCTCCTCTCAAAGGAGCTGAACAGAATAGCCATTATTCAAAATGATCGCAGCTACCCAAGTGGAAAGGGCAGCTGTGCCTTCACTTTTCCTGACACTTTTCCTTGTGCCTTACACCCTTCCTTACTGAAAATGCAGTGATTTGGACTTGAGATAACTCATTAAGGAAAGGCAGGATGGCTGGTTTCCAGATTACCTAACCGCTGTCAATTCAGATCAGAACCTGACACCCAAAGAGCAAAGTGGGGTTACTTTGATACATCTCAACTTAATCCTGTGAAATCACTGCCCTTGCAGTTGTGGCATTCCCGGGAGGTCTGTTCGCACAGCTTCACTAAACAGTGCTCAGACCATCATCCTGCCTTCCCTATCCACCGCTCCTGGAAGCACTGGGAACTCCAAGGTCCTTCAGAAGCTTTTCAGGCTGCTGGAACCTGGGAATTGCCTGTCCTTCCCTGCCAAACAGCTCGGCCACAGACATGCACACACACAATTCAGGGGCCTTAATGAGAGCATGCATCAGCCTGGGCACAGACAATGGGCATTCCTCATCGCTCGTCAGAGACAGCCAGAAAGTAGGACAGCACTTTCTTTGGAAGCTCTGCTAGACCTGGAAAGCCACTTCCCTTCAGAAGCCCAGGGATATCCCTTCTGCACTGGTCCAGAAGCTTCATCACTGACACATGTGTCTGCCACCAGTTTCTTAAGCAGGGCGAGTGTCTTTTCTTCTTTCCCTGGGAAGGCTTTCTTCCTCATTGTGAGACCACTGCACATTAAAAGGCAATCAATATCATTCCTATTGTTTACCCTAAAGTTTGATGCATGTCTTCCTGCTTTTACATCCTTGTTCTCACATTTTAGTGTCCCCCAGTTCCGCCAAAGCAAGTTGATCTCTGGCCTGGAGCGAAGTGTTTCATGCAAAAGGGCAGTTTCTGGGGCAGAATAGATTTGTAATGAGGGAGAAGACAGAAAAGAGAAATAAGAATATAACAGGACAACACGCACATGAAGAATAGCGCTCTGTGTGTGTGTAAAAGAGCAAGAAGTGTAAGACAAGTTGGAAGAGTTTGAGTAAAACTATGAAACAAAACAGGAAAAGATCCATTTTGTGCTTGCACACAGCTATAAATGTGTACGAGTGGGCACGTGGTGAGGCTAGCACATGGGAAAAGCCGAAAACAGGGAAGCAAAATAGCTCAGCACATGTGCATATGTGAGGGAGGGCAACAGAGACAAAGCAAGGGCAGGCTTGTGCCATGCAAACCAGCCCACCAGTGCATCCCCAGGAGGGTGATGGCTCATTTTAAGAGCTCTCCTGCTCTCAGAGCTCAGCTCCACACACACCTGTAAAACTCTGGGAGGTTTCCTACTAAAATGCCAGGCCTAACGCTGCTTTCCTCCCAACACCCAGCGCCAGGGTTTGCATTCGCAGGCCACTGAAACCACCAGGCGCCTTCTTGCCGGAGTTGATGGCAATCTTGGACACACACACTCTCAGCCCCCTCCCTGATGTAATGAGCAGGAGGAGAGTGGGAATGTGGGTTTTCCAGACAAGGCGCTGAAGAAGAAACACTTTCAATTCGCATTTTTTAATGCTGCTCCTTGCATCTTCTGCTCTTCTCATTGCCAGGCCCTTGGGGATGCTCCGCACAGCCCCTCTCCCCTTCCAAGCCGTAGGGAGACAATTCCCAGGGACCAGCGGCTGCAGGGACCCCAAAAGCAAAGCCCTGCCCGTGCTGCCGCGCTACTCCCACCAGGTGGCGCTCCAGGAGCGGCTTAAAGGCGCCACCGGGAACGCGAGAGGCCCCAATGACCCCCTCCGCGGGGGACACCCCGAGCACCAAGGCACCATCCTCTTCCTCCTCCTCTTCCTCTACCTGCTGGCTGCCGGCAAAGGGCATCCCGGTCCTGCCATGAATTCCTGATTCCCTGATTTCATTGTTTCGGGATTTCAGGACGGGACGAGGCAGGAGTCCCCTCCGCATCGCTCTGCCCCGGGTCCGGGGTCAACCAGGCAGAGCTGGAAAGCGCTCCCTCCCCGCTGGTCCCTCTTCCTGGAAGCATCTGGGAGAAGCGGGATGCCGAGCTGGGATGAGGTTGAGAGGAGGAGGGGGAAGAGAAAGGTGAAATTTAAGGATGAAATTTATGTTTTATCTCTCTTCCCCACCCTCCCCCCGGGTAAATGTTTGGCAGAGGGAACAACCCAGGAAGACGGCTGGAAAAGCGCCGGGGGAGCAGCGGAGCGGGAAGTGGGGTCCAATATGCTCCCCGTTTCCTGGAGCTGCGATGGGCAGCAAAGGACCCGCAGAGCTGCCCCAGGAGTGGCGGGGTAGCCCGGGTCTGTTCGTGGAGCTGCTGCTTTCAGAAATGAACTTACTCAGGACCCGCGATAGCCAAGACAATGCAAAGCTAACAGGGGCACAGAGACCAAATACACCAGTTAGAGCCTCGCGGCCCCAGCCTGAGTGTGGCCGGGCTCGGCCAGGCAGGACAGACGCCGACAAAGCCTGACCCGGAGCCAAGAAGGGTTGTGAGTGGGTTCAGGGGCCGGGAAACACCGTGCCCAGTGTCTCACACCGCACACATCTTGTGCAAAGTGTAAAGAATGTGCCCACAGCCTCATCTCTTTACATTATCTTTATATAACGACACGTACATATATGCAGTTGAGCTATATAAATATTTGAAATATATAAAGCTGCTTAGCGCTTTAAACACATTACGCACGGACAGGACTATAGCTAAATAAAGCCATGCGCAGCTACGGAGGAGTTCTGGGTTCTGCACGTGGTTTGTAAGCGGAGAAATGCGCCGTCGAGAACGCAGGAGGTAGAACGGGAGGGGGACCGACGCTGCTTCGGGCCCGGGTCGGCGCAGCTCACCAGAGGGCTCGGGCGGCCGCTGCTGCAGCTGGGTTTTGGGGGTTATATTGTTCCTCTCGGTCATTGTTAAGAACGTTGGAATATTGGTGCAGTAAATAAAGTCCCTGCTGTCCCAAGCCGCCGTTTTTACCGGGAGGAATCATTTCGGGGTGCCAACCAACACCCCTTCCATTCAGACCGAAACAGCAGAGTTTTCGGAAGGGTCGTCTCTCGCTGCGCTCCCGCATGCATGTTTTCATCCTCCGTGGTTCACCGGGGAGCCCTCTCGGGATAGGTTATTCTATCGCTTCTGAGCAGGTTCCTGTTGAGAAATCATATTTAAAACAAACCAAGGAACCACAGGACCGCCACCGTGGTGCGGCTCCAGGGTTAACCCCCCCACTAATGACTGACGGCTGGTGCCACTGAGACAAATAAATACATCGTAAGGAGGGCAATGGGTCGCGAGTCGTTTTGGCCCTAAGGTGAGATTTAGCAATGACCACCCATTAAAACAAGCTTTTCACTTTTCCTAGGGGCAGACCCTACCCCCACCAGCTCCAGCCAGAAAAGCGGGGGAGCTTGCTGACCCAGATTATGTTTGTATTCAAGGTTTGGGGCTTTTTTTGTCTCCCCGTTTGTTTTTTCGCTCGGAGTGGGGGAAAATGGAAACCGGCTGAAATAAGACTCAGAAGAGCTGAGGAGCTAAAAAGCGCCCCTCAAAAATCTGCGGGGAAGGCCATGAATGGACAGCAAAGGAAAGCTGGGGAAGGGGAAGAATTAAGTTTCCAGAAACCTGTGGAAAATAAAGGAGATAGCACCTCGAAAAAGTTTCCCGGAGGAAGGGAAATAATCCTGCCGGAAGATATCCGTGTTTCCCATGGAGCACGCAGCGCGGTGGCGAGGGGCTGCGGGGACCCCCCTGTCCCCACGAAGGAAACAGGGACGTTCCTACGCACTTTACACGACAGCTTGAGGCAAATCCTTCCAGTTTTCTCCCTGACCTAAGGAAGGTTCCGTATCCCAGACAGCCCTCAGACCAGCCGGTGGGATGCCTCAGCCCGACCCCCCAGTCTCCTCAGCCGGCGTCCCCCTTCCGCTCGTACCTTCCGAGGAAGGAGCAGATCTGGAGCGGGGAAGCATCCCTGGCTTTTTCTGCCCAGTTAGTTTCCTTGTTAATGTAATTTTTTGTCTGCGGCGCTTTGGCGTCTTGCAAGGAAATAAAGCTTGAAAGGACTGAGGAAAGGAGGGCTGCCCTTGGAAGGGGTCGGGTCGGGCTCCGCATTGCCCAGCCCGCTTGGTTTTCTTTTTTCAGTGCCCCTCTGTTAAGGGCTTTATTTAGAAGGAGTGAGAGAGAAGCTGAGTTTAGTGAGACCGACGTGAAATGCCGCAGGAATTATGGCCGCGGTTACCTGCGCTGGGGGTTGGACTCTGTTTCGGCTGAGAGCGTTAAAAAAAAGGGGGCATTTTCTTCGGAATAATCAAATAATTTAAAAATAATTTTTCAAATAGAGAAAAAAGAGAAAGTAAATAAAAGGCAAAAAAAGTGCATTGGTAAAGGGAAAACCCAGAGATGGTGCGTGCGGGGCGGCTGCGGGCTGAGCTCCGGAGAAACAGCGGGAGAAGGGAAAGCAGCTCCCGAGCCCCGCGGCTTGGCTCGGCCTCAGGCGGGCAGGACCGGCTGCAGCCCCCCCCACCCCGAGTCAGGGCGAGGAGCTGGAGCCAGGAGTTACAATAAATAACGCCTTGAACGGCCACTTCAAGCTAAGGGCTTCGCCTCGCCGTGTTTTTACACGCCTTAATTATTCACTAATAATGCGGGGTTTGGGGAGAAGCACGTGCAAGTTAGAGGCTGGGAAAAAAGGAAAAGGAAGAGAAGTAAACCCCCAAACCAGCCCCATGCATCACCCCCCTAGCTAGCTCCCTGGAGCCGGTGGCTCTCCCTGCTCGCAGTCCGAGGGGCTCAGGTGCTCTGATGGGGCACTGCGGGGCTGGCTGCGGGCAGCTCGGAGGGTCAGGCCGATAACGCGCTGCTACCCGAGCTGGAATGTCTCCGCGTGGGGCTGTTTGTTCTCCTCTATGTGCCTGCATAGCCTGTGGGGGGATGAGGGCGCGGGGGTGCCCCAGGGGACGGGGGTTCTGTGTTGTAGGTGCCGAAGAAGGGAGGTGTTTTTACCGCCCTGTTTCCCCCCCTCCCAAGCTCACCCCGGCCCCGCCGTGCCGGCGCCTACAGCGCGGATCCGCCCGGCCGGGTGCCCTCGCTGTCGTCGTCGTCCCCCCCCGGGCCGGGGCGACAGGGACCGGGGAGGAGCGGGCTGTCCCCGCAGGGTGCTCGGCCGCTCGTCGCCGCCCCGTCAAGCACCAGCGCCTCAAAGCAATCGCCACATCAGACCATTCACCCTTTCGAGACAACAAACAACCGATCCGCCCGTCCGTCCGTGCCTCAGCTAGGGCACTGCGCGTCTATGCGCGGAGCAGCGCGCTCCGGTCACCGAGCCGGGCTGCTTAAATGGGGGGTGCGCCCTTTGCGCGTCTCCAGCGTCCCCCCCAAGATGCTGCGGGTTCACCTTGACCCCGCTCTTGTGACGGCATTTTGCCGGGTTCACCGCCCGGGCCCCGCTGCCTACCTGGGCAGCGCGAACCCCTCTCCCACCCGGGATGGGATGGGACGGGATGATGTGCTCCGGCAGATACAAGGCTGCTAAATTTCAAGCAACTCCTCTGATTTTTTTCCTTCTTTTTTTCCCTTCCTCCCTTCTCCTGAGCCCCCTCTCTGCCTTCCCAAAATCGTTTCCCGGTGCAATCCTGCAGCCCGGGGCGAGGGAGGAGGCGGGATGCTCCCAGCTTCCAAGACTTCTACGAAAAAAACACAATCATTAAAGAAATCAACCCTTTATTATCCCCCCCCCCCCCTTCCCTTGTGCGGAAGCTGGAGAGGTCCCTTTGATCTGCGAGGCCTGGCGCTCTGCGAGCCCGCACGCTGGCTGGGCTTGGGGAGGGGGCCCGGCCACAATGGGACCCCCACCCCTCGAGCTGGGACAAGAAATAAAGGGGGGAAGACAAAGGAAAAGAGGGGGGAAAGAAAAAAAGGGCGCCCAGGGTATGGGAGAGCGACAGAAAGGCTTCAATATTTCATATTCCTGGAAGCTGTCAAGGCCAAAACCAACAACCCGCCTCCCTCGGAGTGTTTGCAGAGGGCAGGAGCGTGTGTGCGTGTGAGGGGGCCGGGAGCATGGCGGGGGGGGGGGCCGGGACACACCTCATAAATTTTCACTTGTAATCAATCAATAATTAACTAATAGCGGAGCGTGGCCCGGCAGGACGGTGGCTGGTGACCGCACGGCAGGGCCCCGCGGGGGGCCTCGGTATCGGTGTCCGTGTCCCGGGCGTCTGCAGCCCCAGCCCTGTGCTCCTCTCCTGCTTTCCCAGAGACTTTGGACTCGGGGGCTAAACCTCCAGTGCGTTAAAACCCAGCTCCCCTCTCAGCAAAGCGAGCCCCACCGTGGGTCTGAGGTGTGGGGGGGGAACCGGCTCATCTTCCCGCACACATCGCACCCCCCCCAATCCTCGAAGCTACCGGTGGGTGCCCCAGGTCCGCTCCGCACTGCCCAGGCTGCCCGAGAGGTGGCGCCGGCGCCCCGCAGCCCCCCCCGACGGCCGGACACCCCCCCTCCATCCAGCGCCGGGTCGCCTGCATCAGCCATAAAACCATTGAGGATATCAAGACAGGCGCCAGGTGAGTAATAGACAGGATAATCCAGAGAGATTGCTCGCTGTTTACCTCCATCCACAAGCGCCACAAGAGTTACTCATTAACGTTACTATATACAAATAAGATACACAAGAGATAAAGCCATTTGCAAGTCAGAGTTACACCTGCGGTACACGGATTTCTTGCAAGGGCATGAGGAGGGGGAGGTCAGCATTAGGCCCGGGGGAGGGGGTTAAATCAATCAAGCTGCACCCTCAGCCTTTAAAAATATAATGATAAAGGGAAATAAATCGTAAACTCCGGGTTTGCGGCGCCTCGGGGCTGCGGAGCGGCTACCGGGCTCCAGGGCCGGGAAGGCGACGAGGGAGGGGGCGTTCGGGGGGGTGTTTGCTTTCCTCTGAACACCAGAAGCAAATTTCCTTGTCAACCGCAAACACACACCCCTACACCCCCCCACCAACCACCCTCCCTGTATAAGAGAGATCTGGAGGGGGGGCAGCAGCTGGGGGGCAGGAAGAAAATAGGGGTTCCCCCATCACTCCTGAAGCCAAATGCAAGGCAGCGAGGGGGTAGGAAGGGCTGTAACACTGGAAAGATGTCGCTACGCTGCCCCTGAGGCCAGAGCTAAGGGAGGAGGAGGAGGCTGAAGGCGAAGTGAGAAGGGCTGTACAGCCCGGGGGCGGGGGACGCAGCTCCGGTGGAAACCGGCTTGTGGGGTGCAGGCCGAAGGCTGGCTGCCTTGCATCGGGAAGGGAGTTATTTCTTCTGCCAGACTCTATCCCTAAAACCCCACCTGGCCCAGAGCATCAGCTGCAGTGGCGCTAGTGGCGCTTCCAGCAGCCATCACCATGGCCCACCCTCTCAGCCCAGACCTTTCCCCTGGTGCAAAGACCGTGGGTTTAACATACACACACCCACTAAGCTGAGATGAGAAGGATCCCGTCCCTTCATGAAGGGGACTTGAGCTGGATTTGATATGCAAGGGATGGGAGGGGGGGAGCAGGGCTTGAGGACCTGTTAAAAATCGGAGTTTTCTCTCCATTTTCCCCCATCGAAGCTCCCTTTATCTCGCCGGTGCAGGAGCCGAGGGCCGAGAGCCGAGTATCAGACAGGATACAGGCTGGAAGTACATCCTTATAATATTTATTACTGGCTGAGGATGAATCACTTTCCAATATAAGGGCCACTAACTGTTGACGGGAGGCAAGGGGGGAATCTCTTTAGCAGAGAGAAATATATATGTTGTGCTAAAGGATGTGCTCATGGGCTGGCAAAGGTACAGGCAAGAGCTGCCAGGTCTCAGTTCTCTTCTCAGTGACCTCCCAGGCCACTGGTCCAGCCTGGATGCCTGCCTCCGTTCCAGCTATTTTCTACTTAATCTCAACATATCTCGCCCAAGGGCAAGAAGGGGCGAAACCAAGGGAGGAAAAAACCAACAAACTCCTGGATTTCCAGGTGATAACTGACTGGAAAAGCCAATTTCTCTGCCTGAACGGGAGGGAAAACGAGCCCAGCAGCTGCTGAGCACTTTACCTGGAAACTTTGGAGGAGGGCTCTGCATTAAAATTTAACCGATCGATTCTCTAATTCTTCACTTTTGCGTTATTAATTTATGACAGATAAAAGCATAGCTGAGCCTTTCTCATTAACTTTTCAAACGCCACTTAATATTGTTCCATTAAAAGAGGTGACTGAGTAGCCTCTGGATCGACTTTAAAAGCGAGAGAGATGAGGATGAAAAAGGTACATTAAACAGCCTGCTTAAAACTCGTACTTTCCCACCAACAATTCAAAAGACACCATCCCGACTGGTTAGTACTAGCTCCTTCCAAGAGAAATAGCTTAATATTGGGATGGGGGATGGAGGAGAAAGGCAGGCGAGGGATATATATCTTTCAACCCCTCCATCCTCCCAGGCACGTTGGGGAGGGTTGGGGTGAAGGTATTTCACAGTACGCCCAAGACATTTCAATAAAAATTTATTGAAACTTCCGTGACTTTTAAAAGGGGGGGAAAAATACAGAAAAAAAAAATAGAAATAGCAAGAACTTCTCAACATTTATATAACACAAAATATACCTTCATTAGTTTTGGTTTTTCCTTTGAACCAGCTCTGAGCACCTGACTTTCAAGCCAAGAAAATATGCACTCACTCAAACAAAGACAACGATAAGCACAGTAGTAAAACTCCATCGTGGGGTTGGTTGGGGGTTTTCTTTTGAGACACACCAAGGAAATGGGGGAAAAAAATAATACAAAGTAAAGACACTCTCAGAATCTTCATCTTTTTCCTTTCTCTCAAGCCGCTGGAGAAGCCTGTTGTCGTGTGTATAGCTTTCTGACTGTCGATATCCTATGTGGAAAGTAGCGCTTTGAACACTGAAGAAATCGAGGATTAAAAGCTACCATGGCACATCGCCTTTCCTTTTAATCTTTCCTTCTTCTTCTTTTTTAAAGGTCCTTGATTAATTTTGCTTGTTTCTGCTTTGCCTTTTGCGTTCGGCTGCTTTACAAAAGGACGAGGTCAGGTTCTCTGGGGTGAACTCCGACTGAAAACGTGAGCCCTCAGAAACGGGGGGATTTCTCCTCTGGGTCGGGGTGTATGTTTAAAGGAATTACGAACTTGAAATGAAAACGACTAAAAATAAAACCGGAAGAGGAACAAAAGAAGACGGCTGCAGTCGTATTTACAGAGATATGTACAATGTCAATAAATTAAAGTTTAATTTTGAGTATTCATATTCCACGTATTTACAAGAGTTATCAAATAATTACATAAATACTTTGTTTTAATAATAGTGTCCGCTCTTTTCTTCTTCTCAGTATGTTTAAACCTTGTTATTGCATATACAATTAAAGAGGGAAAGCTGTGATAAACCTACAGTCAAGCTAGAGGGTTAGAGATAAAATAAACTCACTTCTTTTTCTCTTTCCAACTACGTTTCTTATTGTTGTTGCTACAGGGAGAATGGTTAAAGGTAGGTCTTATTTTTGTTGGGTTTTTTATTATTATTAATAATATTTTTTTTTCCCTTGGATTTGAAACAAGCATTCAAAAAGAAACAAAACCCCACCGAAATCAAAAATAATACACCACCCCCCCTCCCAAAGAAAAAGCAGACTACTATGGAACATGCAAAACCAGCCACCGGCTGGCTCTCAGGCATCACAATGATATTTGAAATGCACAGCTTCCCTTAATATTGACTAAGAGGGTTGTCGTTCACAACCCTTCCAGGAAACAACTGCTGAAGAACCGATATCCGAGTTACTTACACACTTTTCTTTTGGAAAGAAAAAAAAAAAAACAAATCACTTTTCTCGCTTATTTTTTACCCATACCTTTGTTTTGATTTTTTTTCCTTTATTTTTGCTGTAAGTTTTTTTTTCCTGTTTTTTTTTTTCTTTTTTTTTTCTTTTTCCTTTTTCCCGGTTTTTGGTTCGTTTCGGGATTGTTTTTACACAGTTTAAAAAGTAAAAATAAAAAAAGAAAGAAAAGAGGATGCCACAACCCCGCCGGTGACCCGGCCCGGCCGCTCCCTGCAAGCAGCCTCCAACCCAGCTCTCCCAGCCCGGCTCCACTCTCCCATCCTTAACCCTCTCCCCCGCCCAGGCTCAGCCCCTTCCCCTGCTTCACCAGATACCTTTCAGTTGATAAACGCGCACACAACACCGGGGGATTTTATATTAAAAAAACATAAAGAAGAAGAAAAAGACAAAATAAAGGGGGGGGGGGGCGTTAGAAAACCCCAACGAAACAAAACCCAAACACTCGCGGGGTGGAGGATGTGGTTTCTTTCAAACAAAGTGCACTGCGAGACTGATTTGAAATGAGCTCCCGGAGGCGAAGGTGGGGGGGGGGGGTTACGGGGAGCCGCTGCGGGATCTGTCCTGCTTGGGGTCGAGCCCGCTGACCAAGCGCTGGATGTTCTGCAGTTCGCTGGTGGCCGCCTCCTTGTCCGTGCCCAGTTTCGGGGAGAGGGACACAGAGCCGGAGGAGAGGGTGGACGAGCGGCTGGTGAGGTCTGAGGCGGAGTCCAGGGGCACGGAGCCGGGGCTGGCAGCCAGCCCCGTCGCTTTACCCTCGCCAGAGCCGGCGGCCAGGCCGGGCAGGGCGGTGGTGAGGAGGCTGCTGCCGTCGGGCAGGGGCACGGGCAGCGGGTAGGGGCTGTAGCGGAGCCGCGGCCGCACGGCGCTGAGGAACGGGTGCCGGTGCACCGAACTGGAGGCGGCGCTGGAGGCGGCCGCCGCCGCTGCCATGTAGGTGTAGGGGTAGGGGAAGAGGCTTCCGAAAGGAGACATGGCCAGGCCCTGCGGGACGGGGGAGGAAAGAGAAGGGAAAGGATTACGAGCCTGCACTTCTCCCCCTTCGGGGGATGCTCCACGACACCCCCACGCCATCATCCCCACCACACACACGCCACTGGGAGAGCTGACAGTGGCCAAGCTGCTGCCCACGAAAGGGGATGCAGACCCATCCTCCCAGTGCTGAGGCCAAAACCACCCGGACCGCAGAGGCAGATCCTGCCCTGCAGGGCTTCCACCCGGCTAGCTTCCCCCCTCCCCCTTCTATGGGGAGGTCGTGGCCCAATGGGGGCAAAATGAGACAAGGGACATGTTGTCTCCCCCCAACTCCTTCTCTGCAGAGGGATTTTCTTTCACTGGGTGAAAGGCTCTGGCTCCACAGGTACAGCCATACCCACCCTACCCTTCCCCCGATGGGGCTGCCTCACTCCACTGGGCTGGAGGGGCTGCCAAGACAAGGAGGTGAGGGTAAAATGCTTAGCCCCGGTGCAGTGCCACAGGAGGCAGAGGACAACGGGGGGAGCGTGTGAATGGAAGAGCTCCGGGAGTTCACGTTGATGCCCTGCTGCCCCCTTTCCCCCGGGACAGAGCCCCCCTGCTTCGGGGTGGAGGTGCGGTACCTGAGAAGCCAGGACGTGCTGCTGCAGATGGAAAGGCAAAGCAGCCGCCGATGCTCCCGAGAGTCCCTGGGCTGCTGCCGTGGCCATGACCGTGTTGTCCAGTCCCGAGACACCAGCAGATGCCCCGGAGACGGTGGCGAGCAGGGGGCCCATCCCAGCGGCCATGCCGGAGAAAGCCCCCCCCATGGCGAACTGCCCAGGATGCAGCAGCAGCGGATGCCCATTCCCCAGCGGGTTGAAGAACTGCTGGCCGGCCAGGGCAGGGGGAAAACCGAGGTTTTGCAAGTGTCCCTGGCTCAGGTGGGCTGTGCTGTCGGTCTGGACCGTGAGGGGTGTGAAGGGCTCTTTGCCCAGCAGCCGGTTCTCATCTACTTTGGGGCCATCCCTGAGGGGACTTTTCAGTTCCTCGCTGCTCAGGCTTCCTCCCCGAGTGCTGGAAGAGATCGTAGCCGGGCTGTGCCGGGAGTCCGGAGGGGCTTTCTCCGTCCTCTCTCTGCTCCGACTCCCTGCTGAGTCACTGGGGAAGAAGTGGCTTTTAGAGGGGCTGCCCCCCTTCTCCCGGGGGTCGTCTCCCGCGGCCGCGGCGGAGCTGGCAGGTGCTGGGGTGGTGGCTGTGGTCGTGCTGATTTTGCTCGTCTCGTTGGCTTCTAGCAAGGGATCGTCTTTGCTGTCTGCATCGCTGTCTCCCTCGCTGGGACAGAGATCTGCAAGACAAAGGGAGCCCGGGGCTGGGATCCGGCACTGCACGTCCCTAAATCCCCGTCGGGCTGGGGAGGGGGGCAGAGAGGCTTCCTGGCTGGCCAGAGATTTAGGTGTAAATGCTTCCTTTTATTATGATTATTCTATAAATAAATAAATACACCCCCTGCTCCCACAGCCTGCCCTATCCAAGCCAAGCCCGAGTTTTACCCAGCGCAGCAAAACCGGCTGAGAAACAAAGCAGCGGCCCTAAGGAGGGCCCCCTTAGGCTAAGGGTCTGGGGGTGGGGGGGCCATGGCTGCCTGGGGCATCGGCACCCCTCCAGCCCAGGAGCCTCCTGGCTGCTGGAGAGGCAGCGAAGCGGCAGGGCCAGCCCCGTCCCCCTGGCAGGGTTGGGGAGTCTCTGGGATGTCTCTTCCAAGAACTTTTCCCAAGTTTTCAGCCTTTTTAACAGGCAAACTTTGAACACAGGCGCACACGCACACAGACAACAGCCTCCATCAGCCCCTTCCTCCTCCTCCTCCCTAAACGCATGCACGGCTTCACTGGATTCCTCTCCACTTCATCTCCTAGTTTCAGCGCCCCAGGTGCGAAGCTCTGGTTTGCTTTTCGGGTCCCCTCCCAGGTCCCCTCCCCTTCTCTCGGCAGGACTTTAAACAAACGAGTAAAGCAACAACAAAAAGGAGGTTGTTTCCTCCTCCCCCCGCCCCCCCCCCCCCCCCCCCCCCCCCTC
>WYDI02013849.1:0-74544 GCA_009867235.2 Psittacus erithacus | reverse complement strand
CCGGCGCCGGCAAGGGCGGCGATGGCGGCGCCGGAGGCGGGGGGCTTGGGACGCGCCCCGACGGAGCGGGCGGCCGTGCCGGTGCGGCGCGGAGCAGACCCCCCACTCCCTCCGCCTCGCTCCGAGGGGGCGGAGGGCAGGGCAGGGCGGGGGCTGGCCGGCTGCTGCCCCACGCGGCGCCCGGGCTGGCGGCGCCCCCGGCGCGCTCCCCGCGCACTCCGTGCCCCTCTGTCATGCTCGCCGCCTGGGAGCGGGCGGCGGGCTCCTGCGCTGGCAGCCGCGCCGCTAAGCCCGCGCCTGCGGCGCTGTCCTCTCTGCCCGCTGCCGACCCTCGACCCCACGGGCGGCGCGGCGGGGCGCGGCGGCGAGGCCGCGTAAGGAGCCGGCGGTAGAGGCGCGTTGCGGCGGAGCGGGCCGGCGCGGCGGCTGCCCCGGAGGGAGCAGCATCTCCCGGGGCGCGGCGGGCTCGCGTGAGCGGCGGCGTGCGGGAGGCGGGGGGAAGCAGCGGCGGCTGCCGGCTCAGCCTGCCCCTGCGGAGGGTGTGGGCTGGGTGGGCAGGGGGAGCCGCGCCGTCCGGGACTGTTGTGGGAGTGGGGGTTGTGTTGTGTGTGTGGGGTTTTTTTAAGGGGGGTGGGGTGGGTTAGAAGAGAGTCTGTGGTTTCCATGGAGATGAAGCTGAAAGTGCAGGAAATTTAAAGGCTTTGGGTCCTTGCAAAGCAGACAAACTGGTGCCAACGTGCGTGGCTGCTGTTGCTGCTGAGGAGGCTGCTTCGCGAACGGCGGAGAGGAGCGGGGAGGAAGAATCGGCAGCAACTTCTCCCATACGCACGGGCAGACAACGAGGAGCGCAAGCAGCAAAGCAGAATTTACAACAAAAAAGACGCATCTCCCTTTGCCGGGGAGGGTGAAAAGCGGCAGCAGCAGCAGAATTTTGGAGCGGCTCCACCAGGAGAAATTTTATCGAGAAGCCTGGAAGAGAGAGCGTTTGCAGGGGGCTTGTTCTCCGGGCTTGTGAGGGGGCTGCCTTTGCTGGTGGTGCGGGCAGCGGAGGTGATCCCCCGTAAAGACAAGCTATTTTGGATATCCCCGTACAAGTTTTCTGATGTATTTGCTTGCACCTTCTTCCCCTGCTGTTTGGTGAACCCAGCCCCACTCTCCCCCCCCCCCAGCGGTCTCCCAAGGATGGATCATTCCCAGTGCCTTGTGACTATATACGCCGTGGTGGTTCTGCTGGGTCTCCGGCTGGAGCAGGGCGCCTGCCAGCACTATCTGCACATCCGACCGGCTCCCAGCGACAACTTGCCCTTGGTGGATCTAATCGAGCACCCGGACCCTATCTTTGACCCCAAGGAGAAGGATCTTAACGAGACCTTGCTAAGGAACCTCATGGGCGGACACTTCGACCCTAACTTTATGGCTGTTTCCTTGCCCGAGGACCGGCTCGGAGTGGACGATCTAGCTGAGCTGGACTTGCTGCTCAGGCAGAGACCCTCGGGAGCGATGCCCAGCGAAATCAAAGGGCTGGAGTTTTACGACGGGCTGCAGCCGGGCAAGAAGCACAGGCTGAGCAAGAAGCTGCGCAGGAAGCTGCAGATGTGGCTCTGGTCCCAGACCTTCTGCCCGGTCCTATACACGTGGAACGATCTCGGCAGCCGCTTTTGGCCCCGGTACGTCAAAGTGGGCAGCTGCTACAGTAAACGGTCTTGTTCAGTCCCAGAAGGCATGGTCTGCAAACCTGCCAAGTCCGTGCATCTGACGATCCTGAGGTGGCGGTGCCAGCGCCGGGGCGGGCAGCGGTGCACATGGATCCCGATCCAGTATCCCATCATCGCGGAGTGCAAGTGCTCCTGCTAGGGCTGCGCTGCCCCTCCGCCCCGCGCCGCGGGGACCTGGGCTCGCACAGACATGAGGGACATTTGCTTTCTGGTTAACGTTGTAATGCACTGTAACGTGTAGGAGAATGTATATTGTGTGTATATATGGCACCGGTTTAATATACTATTAAAAGGTCAGTATTATACGTGAAATAATCAGCGTCTACTGTATTTTTAAGACTATTACCCTGATCGTTGCTAATGTATCTTTTTTTTTGGTATTTATATTCCGGAGAGAAGTTGCTTCGCTTTAGCGAAGTAGGATTTTTGTTGGAGTTTTTTGATTATTTTTTTTTTTTAATAAAAGGATTAAAAAATACAAACCAAACTTTTTGAAAAGAAAACGTCTTAAAGCTATTTTCCATTATTCGGAAAGCGTGTGTGTGAGGGGTTTTTTCTCTTTTTTTTCCTTACGGACTTTAGATATAAAATAAAAAATAAGCGCCTAGAGCACAATGTTATTGTAAATAGAGAGAACAGTTTGAATGACTTAATCCTATGTAAATGAAGAGTATCTGCTATTTATTCTTTATATCCTTGTAGTAAAAGCGCAGCGCAGAATTAAAGTCAACCACTAAAACACGAGCCGTTTGCATTCTGTTTGCTATCTGCTCTGCCCACCCTCGGGGGGCTGTCTCTGCTCCGCTCTCAGCGGGACTTTCCGCGCCGGCGGGAGGAGTGGGAACCTGCTCGCGGCTGTACCGAGAAGCGGGGCTGCCGCCGCTGCGGTACTGTGGGGGGGTCCGCCCGGCTCCGCGCTGCGCCGCCCCCCGCGGAGGCGCTCAGGGCAGCGCGCAGGCGGGGCGGCGCGGCGGCAGCTGGCTTGGGGGTTTCTTTTTTAACCGCTTGACATTTCATTTACAAGGGGACACGTGTCTTTCACACCTACCATTGTGGTGGGACACTGCTGAAACTTGACCCTTGGGCTCTGGGGGCTTTCAGCGCTGACACGTTATTAGCCCGATCCTATGACAGCCTCGCACCCCTCCCCGCCCGGCCGCCGTCGCCCCTCGCAGCCCGGTTAACTCTTGGGCTCCCGCCAGCCCCGGGTGATCTCCGCGCTGACGGGCTGCCCGGGGGCCGGTCGTCTCCGCCTCTCGGCGGCTGGGAGCAGTGGGCTGCTCCGGGGCCGCCGGGAAGCCGCGGTGGGAACAGCCCCGGCCCGCGGGCGCGTAAGTGTCCCGCGGCTCGGTCGAACCCATCGTGGTTAAGCAAGTGTTTGAGTGTTCCGTGCTGGGAGCCCCGGCGCTCAGTATCTCATAGATACCAACTGCAAAAACAAACTCTCCACGTGCGCTTCAGAGGCTCCCTGACAGTGCAGGAACCATGTTCCGTATTTGTCTTGGAGTCAAAACCCTTTATATTTTGTTTCCCCCGAACTCTGAGGGCATCTCTGTCATTATCTTCAACCCGTGGGTCTGCCAGTGCCACAACCCAGCGCTGCTTTCTCTAACGTGTAACTCGCCTATCTCCGAATGCATATTCATTCCTTCTCTCCCTCTGTCGCTGCGTTTTACCACCCGTCTCCTTGCTTCTAATTTCAATAGTTTGAGAAGGGGGGGGGGGAAAATCAGATCTTGGGACATTTAGGGTATTCATTAACCTAGTGAAGAGGAACAGAGGCATTATTACTCACATAGAAGGCACCCTCCCCCCATGTCTGTCTAAGGGTTCATTGTAAAAGGATTAAAAGTTAAAGACCTTCATCTTATGATTCTTTCATTTAATCTTCGTGGCGCCTGAAAGACATGCTGGATGGATGATCACATTTAAAATATTCCTAATGTCGGCTACCTTAGGACTCCAGGCAGGGCAAACAAACGTAATTTATTTCTAGAAGAAAGGGTATATTGAGATGTTTAAGTTTATGAACCACCATTACCATGTATATTTGTTAGGTTCTGACAAATACCCAAATAACATTAAAATCAGCTATTCATCACATATGAATTTATGCAAAACCTTGTGTGCCTGGGGCCAATATTTTTTTAGACAGAGTTTCACTTGCAAAAAAAAAAAAAGAAAAAGAAAAAGTTTATTTAAAAAAAAAAAAGCCCAAAGCAAGAGTTTTTCATGAGTGGTAAACACGAGAATTATGTGAACAGAAACTATTTCATGCTGGGATGGCAGCCAGGGACTCGGGAATGTCAACAAAAGTTCTGCGAAGGTTGAAAATGTCACTGGATTACAATGCAAGGTCCTTTGCCCCATTAGCAAACTTTACTGAAGTGATATAAGCGCTGCTGAGCGAGGGGACTCACCCTGTGATTTATCTGCCTGTAAGCCCAGCCATGGGGCAAACAGAGGCTTCAGCTGGGAACCACCATGCGCTGTTTGCTTATAGAGCCTCAGTCTTTATGTGTGCAGAGATGTGTATGGATTTGTGAGTGTTACGTGAGTGTGAAAGAAGAGTCTTGTTAATGTAGTCTAAATATCTATCACCGTATCTGTCTTCTCTTTAATCCGATAGTCATTGCAATCAGTAGGATGTATGTTCTTACATCCTTTCTCAACTAAGAGTGCCCCATTACTAATAAATTGACAAGAATATTTGGGGTTAAAAAAGTCAGGTTTCCCCATGCACAAGGCCTGTGGCTTTATTTTCTTTTTAAATAATTAACTAGATTTTGTCAGGTGGTAGAGCAAAAATAAACTCGTAGTTTGCACTGTTGTTTCTGGTCAGGTTTGCTTTCTGGTCCTCCTGCCCCAGTGTTGAAATGTTTGGCTTGTAGTGGAAGTGTTTCAAGCCAAACAAATAAAATATCTTTCTGATGAATGTTTCTATGCAAATCTTCTTAATATTAGATTTTGTAATATGTTTTTAAAGCAAAATTGAATTATGGCTCTTTTAAATTGAAATCGGTTCATAACACAGCCAATTTTTGTTTGCTGATCTTTGTAGTGGCATCATAAGACGTCACAGAGACCACTGTGGGGAAGAAATAAGAAGGGAAAGGTTGAAAGTTTGCTTCTAGCTACTCTTCAGTTCCTTCTTTTGCAATTTCAGTGTCTTAAAGTGTAATATTAGAAATTGAGTTTAATTTCTACCTCCACCACAGACTGTATAGCATCAGTTGAATCATTTAACCTCTGCTGCGGTTCCTTGTGAGGAGTCCAGGACTTCATCTCTTTTGTTAGTGCATTGAGTCTTTATTCATGAGAATTTGTTCTTTCACACCATGTGCTTATTCAAATCTAGTAAAGAAAGTTAAGGCCTGGTGTTCCAGGGAGGTGGCTGGATGGGGTTAGATTTAGCATCCAAGACATTGATTTTGCCAGTGCAGAACAGTGTCTTATGTAGGACTTTCAAATGCTTCATACTTCTATTTATCAGGAAGAGCATGTGACTTTTAATGAAAGTTGTGATGATGCAGGCAAATTTGGAAGTGCTGGGAGTAACACAGTTGATAAAAGGATTAAAAACATAGACTTAAGTTGTCCAGCATTTGTAATAACCTCAATCAAAGTTAGTCCTGGTAGTGTGAAGAAAAAGACCCAGCCAGGAAAAGTTTGTTACACATCAACCCATCACGGGGTTGTGTCCTCACACATGTACTTACCTGAAAAAAATCCATTTGATTCATTTAGCATTTTCAAAACACCACCACAAAGATAAATGCTCGAGATTGCGTGAGTGCATGATGGAGTCATTGCGAAAATAACCACAGCTAGACATTCCCCCAGTAGTGTTTGTAGAAATACGGGATAAGTTTTTCCTCTTCCATAGTTTTAATGGAGAAATAATCTTAATTTAGTAACATCAACAGCTGCAAAAAAAAAAATCCTAGCAAGTTCACCTTACTTGGGTTGTGTTATATAAACGTAATCTGCACCAAGCTGCCTGGATCTTGGAGCCATTCAAAAGAAGATATTCCAGCTCGGAGATTTGCCAGGAATCTTCATTGAAAGTTGAAATAAATATAATGACGTCATCATATAATATAACATCATAGCTTTCAAGGTAAGCCAAACCAAAGGTATGTTGGCAGGGGAGTGCTGCCACCTGGTAGATCCATGCTAGGAATAGATACGATGCTCTCATCCAATGAGGAGAATAGCCACACTCTTCCTGGAGTGCCCACAAGGATCCTGCAGTCTTTCTGTGCATGCAAGTCCTCCGGGAGCCTTACTACATGCGAGAGCTGCAGAACCTGTGTCAATGCTCTCTTTTAAGAGAGCAGCTACAGCAAATTTGAAGAGACCCTTTCATTCCCTCTTCCTTGCTCCCAGACCAAGCGAGAAGCTCCAATAGTTAAAAGGAAGGGAATGAATACATTCACTTGAAACAACTGTTGGAATGGTTCAGAGGGGAACAGAAATATTCAGCAATCAACATTAAAGACTCTAAATCCTTAGAGGTGTTATTGCAGGATCAGGAGCTTACAGCCCTCTTTGGTGAAGGCTGGGTACCAATGTATTACTGTTAAGCCTGCTGCAGCTAGTTCTCTGTGGGGAAAAGCAGCTACTCTGTGATGTGCTTTCACAAGAGTCTGAGAGAAAAGATACTGAAAGAGAAACCTGCGCTGGGGTAATGTCACACTGAGTCACTTTTCTCTGCTGAACTGGAGGGCAGGAGCTGCAGAGATAATGCAATTCAGCCTCTAACTCTTCAGGTGGATAGTTTAGATGGAAACCAGCTGAGAATGGATGTTCAGGGGCTCACTGGGTGTATGTTCTGCCTTCTCCAGAGTATACTTGTGCTGCCATTAGGCATGTTTCTGAGCCAGCGGTGTAAGAGCTACCACCAAGGTAAAGACAGCAGTAGTGACTAAGGCCCACAGATCTTAACACTGACTAGGCTGGAGCCTACTCTTCATCTAAGACAGACATTCCCCAGGACTCAGGTCTCTCCCTTAGAGAATCCAAGAGTAGTAGCTGCATCAGGTAATCATAACAGAGTTTGAAAATAGGTTTCACACTCCCTCCTTGGGGTTTTTTTCCCCCTCATGAGAGGGGGAGTGGCAAGACTCCCATCACAAAGAACGTTACTCAGAACCAGAACAGATCTTAAGGCACAACACTAAAAACCTGTATGCAATGGAGAAGGACGGGGTGGCTCGGGGGATTGGTAATGGTATAAAGAGCTTTTCACCGCTAGGCTTCTGGCTTCAATCCAGAGGTAGTAACTGAAAGCCACAGTCATCTGATGCCTGCATAGTGGGTTGTGTAGAATGAGTTGTTGGTCTCTGCATAGATCCTACCAAGCAGGATCCAGATCACAAAGCCACCACCAGAACTGACGTGCTCGCAAGGAATCTCAGTCTGAAGAGCAAGATGAAACAGGAATGACGATGTTGGATCTGTGTGATTTAGTAGCAATAAGGGTATATTGTTGTTGGGGGGTTTCTGTTTGGTTTGTGGGGGAGAGAGTAATATAGGAGAATATAACCAGTATAGTCCCTTGTATAGACACAACACTAATAGTATTTTCTTTCTGGTATAGTAATATCTTTGTATTTGACTTATCCCTGGCAACTCATTACCTGGCTTGGATTATACTTGGCAACTTACTACCTATCTTGTGGTCCAGAGGAAGATGCAGCAGATGCAAGGGCCATGCTTCACTGTACTAAGCAGGAGTCCTGCTGCACGGTGTGGTGCACATTACTTGATAGTAACTGCATCTTATGCCTACCAGTGCAAATACATCCGCTCGCTGGGTGGCTCTGCTTTAGTTAAGGCAGCACAACTTCTCAGGGCTCAGGTTAGAGGTTACCCTTTCATAGGACCCCCGGTCATGCAGCTCTGAACAAAGGATGGAACAAGCTGGGATTCAGGATATGCTTTGCCAAGCTGCTGTGTTGTACCTGTGCAATAAAAAAATCCAGCGCCTTTTCTCAGCAATAAATAACCTGATTTTAACTTCCAGCATTAGGAAAAAGAAGTATATAAACCCAGTGCATATTTACGTAAGGGCCAGGGTAAACATCACTCCTCTGTTTCAAAATGAACCTTCTGGTATTCCGGGCACTTCATAATATTGTCTGTGAGTGGAAAACGGACAGAAAATAATTTTCCTTCACTCCCCCTCCCAGTTTGCTTTGGATATTCAGAGATACTGCATATCTGGTGAGGGCTTTTTGCCTTTTGCATTGATTTGTTCCTCCAAGGGCACTCTTTCTTTCATACAGCAACAGAATACTGAAGCATATTGCATAAATATTATTTTAAACGTGAATAAATCATAGAGGGATTTTATAGGCCAGTGAGTGAAGCTGAAATGCTATCTTCTAAAATCAAGTGGACTTCCAAGTTCATCATGTCCTTTTGGGATAAGTGGATACAAATTTTGGTTTGTAGGTGATACTTGCACGGTAAATGAGATCATTGACTTGAACGTCGGATGTCATGTAAATGAGCCTCACTGGCTTAGTTACAGCCAAGCCTTAAGTTCAGTCTCAGTGCTACATTAGAAATCTTTCTCACGGCCTTAGAAACACTTGGGTCTCTCTCCTCTCTCTGGTTGTATCTGCTCATAGGCTGTTGGCTTCAGAAGGATGTGAAGAGTCCTTTTACATCCAGTAGTTTGCTGGATTCGGGTGTTATGTTGTTGTGGTGGGTTCATATTGGCTTGATGGCCAGTGCCCACCAAAGCTGCTCTGTCACCCCTCTCCTCAGCTGGGTAAGGAAGAGGAAATACAAGGAAAGGCTTGTGGGTCGAGATAAGGACAGGGAGAGATTACTCACCAGTTAGTGGCTCAGGCAAAACAGACTTGACTTAAATTAGTCTGGCATTGGCTCCATCGCACATAGGGGAAGCTTCTAGCAGCTTCTCACAGAAGCCACCCCTGTAGCCCCCCTGCTACCAAAACCTTGCCACACAGACCCAACACACTTGTGTATATACACAGTGGAGTATTCTAGTTAACTGGCAAGTCTAATAAAGTTCACTAAGAACTACATGAAGAAGGCATTAAGGCTGGACCACCAGGTCAGGGGTAGTTATGCTATACTTAAGCTGTCTTCAAAAGTACAGAGCATTCTGGTTTGAGCCAACAAAATCTTGAGCACTTACTCAATGTGGGTTCTATGAGCACCTCCACAGAGGACTGCTCACCAACTGAAGTAAAACCTGAACATGGCTTCTCCCTTGGATCAGGCCAAAACACCCAGCACCCTGTATCTGAGTCCTGAGGGAACCCAGAGCAGCCTGGGTGTTCAGGGGAGGGCTGTTTTACCTAACCAGGAACAGCTGAGTGTTGTGGTTTGTATAAACTGTTTGCCATGTATGTGTGGCATGTGGCAGTAAATGAAACACTTACTTTAAAACTTATTGAAGTTCCTTCAGCAAAAAAATTAATGTCGGGTTGGCTTTTATGCGTTGTTTCAAATGAAGCAGAGATTTATACACCTTATTATCCTAATTTTTTTCCAGACACTGCCCTGAATATCTCTCATATCTTATGGGAAATTAAATATCAGAGTTTCTAAAGAGATCATTTTTAATTTCCCATCTATGGTATGAACAAAAAAATGAGTAAGTGTAATGAAGTGGCATGTAGTCAAATGCTCAGTCTGTAATCAGCCACAAGCCATTTAAAGCAATCTCAAAGAAACTTTTCAGACAGCCATACCAGGTTCCTCTTGCTCCTAAGCTTCTGAGAGATG
This sequence comes from Psittacus erithacus, assembly GCA_009867235.2. Taxonomy (NCBI): domain Eukaryota; kingdom Metazoa; phylum Chordata; class Aves; order Psittaciformes; family Psittacidae; genus Psittacus; species Psittacus erithacus. Next base: position 65,062 of record WYDI02013849.1, on the reverse strand, counting down.
CCAACAGGCTTGAAGGTTAACATTTGCAGGCCTGGGTGCCTAACATTAGGCATCTTGTTCAACAAGCAGATACCTATGAGGGAAAGAAAACCCTGTGATTGGAGTTTTGGATACAGACATTTGCGTCCCTCAGTAGGAAACAGTGATACACCATGCAGTGAAGCAGCAGATGTAGCCTTACTGCTCAAGTGTCTGACTGATCTGTCAGTTTGATTGTAGTAAGATTTATTTTCTTCCAGAAAGAGCCAATAGATGCACACTAAAATAAAATAAGTAGGATTTAGGTCCATAACTTTCCTGAGAGCTGCAGAAAATCACATTTCCAATCTGCTGACTCTGAAGTCATGAGAAAAAAGAAGAGTTTCTCACAGGCAAGAAAAATCCTAAAGCAAAAGATTTAGATTCTAAGGCATATCTTTCTCCAGGATGGATTTGAGAGGATAGGAGAATGGGAAGTTAGGAAAAGGGAGGATGAAGGAAGCAGAGCTAAGGAGATGTTACTCTCTCTTCACTTTTTCCCTCCTGCCTCCCACCAGCGTGGTTGATGCTGCCACATCCTGAAGGAGCTGTTGAGTCCCCTCCCTCCTTCATTTCAGCTCTCCATCAGCCCCTGCAGATATAGTGGTACCTGTATTGACTTGAGTACAGTTATTCTATGGCAATTGAAGCTCCCAATCTATTATAAAATAAGCAAAGTCTTTTCAGAAGTCTCTTTTTCTATTTCTTATTGCCGAAAATCTTTCTGCCTTTGGCAGAACAGTGATGAGCTGTCACTGAGTTTCTCTTTGTCTGTTACCCTATTTTCCCTGAAAGTGGTTGTAAAATTGTGCTTATATTTTTTGACCAAACAGTAGATGTTTTGTGAAATCGATTGTTTTCTTTTGCAAGTTTAGCTTTGTGGAATTTCATTAGTTTTCTGTAAAAGCAGAGCAAAACGTGGTCTTTTTTATCATCCCTTTCTTCTGCAAAATAATTGCATTCTAAAGCTATACTGCTCACTCTTGAGGAGCTCATGAGAAACTTTCAGTATAACCTTTGCCATTTTGCTAGAGTTAGGATGAAAGTCTGCCGTTCAAAGAACTCCTTTGGTCACTCCATAGTGTAAAGCAGTACTGTTGAGGGGCAGAGGATAAACATTATTTCACTGGTATAATATTCCCTGTCAGTATCTTGCAGGATCTTTAGTCTCTGTGCAGAGACTACTACCACTTGACCTGAAGAAAGCTGTCAGCAGTAGTAGGCTTCCGTTCTCTGTGCAGACTTGCCTTCAGAAAAGAATACAGTATATGTATTTTGCAAGGGTGCTAGATGCCTTCAAATGTTCAGGTTTGGGACAGCTACTACTGCAACCTCTAGTGACCTGCTGTGCTGCTCACTGGAAACAATCACTTGAACACTGAGGGGAAATTGCAATATTTATAATACATTAAGCCATGGAATTTGTGAAACCTGGTTTCCTGTGGGTTTATGTCTTGCAAGTGAATTGCCGGAGCTCATTTGCCAAATGTTTCTGGAGCCAAACCTGGACAGCACTAACCTGACCCTCCCATTTCTGGGGAGCGTTGTCGTGTGTGCCTGGTGACATCAGCTTTGAATAGGCTGAGAGCCATGATCTGAACCTTGCTCTGTCCGTCTGTCCCAATGGGTGAGGCCTTGTGTTGGATCCTTGATTTTTAATAGCAGCTGAGCTTATGCTTCAGCTTACCTTAGTAATGGGAGATACTTGGTCTCTTCCCAGTGTAGCTTTTGGGTTCTGTTATTGTCAACAATATAATATTTGTAACTGAGTGAGCATATAGAGACATCCACAGTACAGTGCAATGAGTCTCATGTCCTTTAAAAATCCATGAGTAGCTTTACTGCAAGTATTAAATAGCCCTATTTCAAATCATCCCCTAATTTTCTGCCTCAAATGCTCTTGAGCATCATTTCTGCAATGGCACTTGCAGTATGTGAGTCAAGTATGTTATTTATTTCAAAGGATTTTTCTGCCTTCCAGCCTCACTGAGCAATTATATAGTTTATTCTGTAACCCTTGTCCCTCTTAGTATTTTGGAGTCATTTCATTGCCCTGCAAATGAAACCAGATTGGAGGTCCCTTTGAGAACATGTCCCTGTTTCTGTATTTCTGCTGTAATTGCTCAGAATAGTTCAGGTTCTGTTAAAATAGTAAATGCTCCTGGGCCTGCTCGTGCAAACTGTCTTACTGAGGTCAGTAGATTTACAGCTGAGAAAAATATTTCAGCAGTGTTTCTGGGGCAAATATTGTGACTCAGTGGCAGGGTAACATTTTACAGATTCCCATCAGCTGAAAAATGTGGCCAGTGGCCAGCTTTGAAACATTAAACTATTTCTTTTAAATAAAATACTTTGTTTTGGTGTTTCACAGTATTACCTATTGATTTTTTAATTGAAAATGAGGGGGTTTTTTTCAGTTTAAAAGTCCTCATTCAATTCTGTTACAAAAATCCATTCCTGTTTAACCTATGTAAGCCAAAATCCCATCTCAATCAAAATGAAACTCTTGAAGACTGAACAGAGCAGTTTGTGTGATTCTGAGCCAGCATTTCTTACTTTTCAGCTCACCAAAAATGTTGTATTATTTTTGGTGAACTCCAAGCATGTATTTAAATTATTCACCAGAGCTGTGAGGAATGGAAAACTCACATTGTCTCACAGCTCAAATGAGATGCCAGATCCATCGCTGCAGTAAATCAGCACAGCTCTGCTGCTGTCGGGCAATCTGTTCAGTTCTGTGCAAGCAAGGAATCCAGCTCCATTCAAGTGTTTGCTTCAGTGGGACCATGTAGATGGACTCTTCAGGTGGATATGGCTTGTAGCTGAGATCCTGGAGAGGAAAGACTTGTAAGACAGAAGTATTACCTGATTTATCTGTGGCATTAACATGCGATGCCTGTGTTTTCAGTATTGGTATAAATCCTGTGTGCGTGGCCATGTATTGCATGAATTTACTGCTATATTCCTTCACTAGGAATATTAAAAGTTGCATGACTTCCAACTCTTTCTATGTGCTGTTGATTAGCATTCCACCAGGATCACTAACCTATTAGAGTGTCTGTCACTATTGGTGGAAAAGAGTCTTTTATTTCCTTCTCAAATGATTTTGCTTTTCTTCAATGGTGTCCATAGCAACACATACTGGTAGTGATGAGTCCCTGATTCTGTTGCAGGCTTTCCACAGCAGTGTCTTGCCAGTAACAACAGTTGACCCGACATTGTAAGGCTGCTCAGAGGCACGTAGCCACGCTGGGTCTCCTGATGAATAGGAGGTATCTTTCCTTATGTGGCAGGTCAGTTCTAGTAAATGCCATGGCTGATTCCTAATCAGACTAGCATCTGACATTATTCTGAACACAGATATGGGTGTCTAACTTCAGCAGGACTGTTGGCTGAAACTCCTGTCTGAATGGCTATGTGCATACATGTATTCCTGAGAATGTGTGTGACTCTATTGAGTGTGAGTTTGCTGCTCTAAGCTGCAAGTTAGCTCTGATAGCAAACTGTCTGTGGAAAGGATTGTCCAGAGTGTAGGCAGGGGACAAGAAAAACTGTTTGTCCCTTAATCTTCTCAGTCTTCTCTCCCTGGTTTTTACCTTTTTGTTGAGGTAAAACTCATTTCAAGAAAATGAGTAATCTGCAATAAGGTCTATCTGTGCTGCAGACTTTAAATGAGATCCAACAATCTAACATCAAACTCAAATAAGAATGACTTCATTACCTAGACTGAAGCTGGCAAAGAAGACAAAACACTCTGCTGTGTCGTCTCCTGTGCCTGTGTCTCTCCTATATTCGGAGCTAACAGGAACAAATCTTGGACTTAGTAAGAGTTGGCTTAATATAATAATGTGCATGGAGCAGGGACCAGATGCAGTGACCATTCTTCATGCAAGTAATTCCTGCTCACATATGTGATCAATGGGATTATTTGCTTAGGTAAAGATTCTCCATGTGCGTAAACAGGGAAGAGACCTGGACAAAATTCTGTAGTTTTTCTCTCTCTGACTCATACTTGTCTCTGGATTTGCTTTGTGTATGTATTGGCACTGTGGTTGCCTCCAAGCCCCAAGTACATATCTGCAGTTCTTTATGTTATATTTCGAATGCCAAACAGACATCCTGAGTTTCTCGTGCACCCATTGAAGAACCTGCATTTTGGAAGCAAGAAGTTTTGACCCAATGCCTGTTGCATTATAAATGAACATGATTCATGGTGACTGCAGTACCCTGCCACCTTCACTTGTGCTAGTGGTGTGCCATGTCTGGTGTTCAGGGTTATTTCTTCCAGGGACAGCTTCACCCCTGTGTCTCGGTGTAAGGGTCCCATCTTAGCTGGGACCAAAGCACAATGGATGTAATGTTAACAGATGGACATGCCTGCAGTCAATAGACCTGCTTAAGTGTGAGTATTGAGAGTAGAACTCACAGGTGGGAATGGCCAAATGTCTGTCTGTGCTGTGGTTAGGGGGACATACCATTGCTAATTCTGCTGTGGGCTGACTTAACTGAAAAAATAAATTCTTCCTTCACCACATAAGGAGAGGTTTTGGCCTGCTGGAATTGCCTGGGTGGTGCAAAGGAAGGTGGGGTGTAGAGAGACATTCTAATTAAGTCTCTATCCCCTTTTGTTCATATCTTTTTAGGAAAGCCTCCACGGAATAGACCAAAATAAGCTCCTACCCCTCGCTGAATAGGTTGTCAGGGTGCAGAACTATATTCTGCAGACTTATGCATGTGTAAGGGGTGTGTAACATTTTTGTCTGAATGGAGCCCTATGTTCTCATAATTTATAGTAAGTAATCTTATTTGCAAAGCATGCCCTTACAGTTTTAAAAAACAAGTTAATTGACTTGCATAAAAATCAAACATGTCAAAGTTTTCCATCTCCACACAAACAGCACATTGAGCAGCACATGGCTACAATAGCCATGATGCAGTCTGCGCTACCTATTGAGATATTTCATAAACCAAAATGGAATCTTAAAAACTTTGTCAGTTTTGCATTCCTCTGCGTTGCTGAATTTAGGAGTCCATTACTTGGCTAATTATACAATGTTGTATTTTTTTCCTTGTGTAAATAAACAAACTTGTGTCTGAATTTTGGCACAGGGCACTAGAAGCCAATTAGAAGGTGTTCCCAATGTATTACAGTATTACAAACAAGATGCCTTTTCTTAGAAAGGCGAACACACCGTGTTTCTTTTAATGAGTGTGAAAATATACCAGTTGCTTAATCACTAGCAACTTATAAGCATAAGTGAGTCCTTTCTCAGGAATGAAAAACATAGCTTAGTTTCTTTACTAACAGATGACATTTTAATTTAAAGCCCCAGTTTTTGTCTAGAAGGGCTAAAACATCTGAATTATTTGAGAGAGAAATAAGGAGCAGAGGGGGGATGTGAGAGAGCAGGCAGGGTTTTCTTATCTGAGTAGACTTCACCCATTTGAGAGGTGAGGGTGGTGTGTGTCCCTCATTCTGTCTGCAATGCCACCCTGTTATTTCCAGTGTCATTCATTCACTCAGTCTTGCCGCACTTTAGCATAAAACTGGATCCCAAACTAAAGCTCCGTTAAGCCATGGATGTTGAGTTACTTAAGGGTAGATTGTGCTTTGTGCATGTTTAAGGGATGGGCTGGAGCACAGTGACATCCCTGGAAGCATGAGCCCCAGGAAGCATGGTGACTCAGCTGGCGTTTCTTCCCATCATCCTCCACTGGGTGAAAAACAGAGATGCAGCTTGGACTGACTTTGAAGGGGTAAAGCTTCCTCCTATGCAGTTCAACAAATCACTGTAAGCAGGCTCGTTGTGAAGCAATACAAATACTAAGCTGGATAAGAGGCTGAATAGAACTAATAGCTCCTACAGAGATCCTTTATCCTTGTTTTTTTGACATGTTTGTCTAGAAACATAAAGATCACTTGATTTATGACTTGTTCAGCAAGCTCCAAATCAGATGGCGTTGCATTCAGAGCAGTGAATCTGTCAGCCTGGTATTACTGCACTGCAGCCAGTGGAGTGGTGCAAATTCCACCCGACGACACATCCCCAGCCTCTAGTCACTGGTATTATGGCAGGAGTATGTTGGTTGTCAGCAGATAGAAGTGTGGAAGAATCTGTCCCATCATGATTTTTAATCCTTCTCATAAAAATAAAATAAGCCTTGGGAAAGCTCTCCAATGTTATTTAAAAATAGAAGAATGAGTGTTAGTGGTTTTATATGGATTACATAAATTACTAGTTTATTAGGAAAAGGGATAATTTTAAAAAGAGAGAATTTCCCTCAAAGGGAACGTTTGGGTTCTTTGGGTTACTTTATGGATATTTTATTTTACACTTTAAAATAATTAAATCTTTTAGAGCAGAAATTTTTGCTTTTTGTCAAATAATGCTTTTCCTGCTTCAGAGCTGCACAGCCCCTGGTGAGCCTACACAGAGGCTACTCAGCGCTAAGGCATGTGCTCAGTAAGTTATTGTGCGTAGCTTTGGTCATAGTCTGTGCATGTACTCTTAATTCGGCAAAGGTAATGGTGACTAACTTGAAAACTGAACACAGGAGATTCAATCCAAAGCCAGCTATACTGCCCAGCTGTAGTAATGTTGGGTACACAAGTCAGGTTACTGAGTTGGTTTAGCATTCCTAGTTCCTGTGGAAGTTAGGAGAGGCAGAGCACAGTTAACAGCCTATTGACCGCACAACTTATTTGCCCTAAGTCATGGTCAGAATTTTCACACAGGCTGTATAACAGCATAGCAAAAGCAGTTCAGGAGGCATGAAAGGTAAATGAGTGCCAACTGCCCACTAAATTCACAGCCTAACCCTTCTGAAGGGCCACTGATCCTGCCTGGAGCAGGCTGATTGCCTGGATGTGGGTGTGCCACCCCTTTGGAGGCAAGGTGGTGAGGAGAAGAGGAAGCCATGGCTAGTGTACCCCTTGTGTGTGGGCAGCTTAGCGCAGATGCAGATCAAAAGCAATTCCACCTCCCTGCTCAGGATGAGGAGGGGACTGAGATGGAGCTGTGACTGGTGCTGAGTCTACGTGACTGCCTCCCAGAGCCAGTCCTAGAGTGGAGCTGCTGGGACCCAGCCCCTTTCTCCCTTCGCACCACTCATAGTTTTGATGAAGGGGAAGAAAACATAGACTGTCCCTTTTGCTGTGATTTTTAGTGGAAAGTTGCTCTTCTCAAAAGAACTTGTCCTTTTTTTCTCTTAGCACTGCATCTGAAAATGCTCAGGTTCAGCTTCTGAAGAAGTTGCGAGGCTCTGATTGAGTAACAGACTTTCTGTTAAAACCAGGAAAAAAATCAGGTTTGCTTGTAAAAATTCTTTGGTTTTCAGTACCCAAAAGCAGAGGGGAAGAACTTCATTCAAAACTGAACCATTTCAGCTTTCTGTCCCTAAAAACCAAAAAGCTGTCATTGAATTTTTTGTGGTGAAACTAATAGTTTCTAATCTAGTCCTGCGATTTTCCAGGACATGTAGGGAATGACAGGCTGTGCTCTGCATGGGGACACAGGAGGCCAGAGCTCAGTTCTCAGCTTTGTCAGAGTCTTTCGACAAGCAATAATCTAATTGGGTATGTCTGCATGCCCTGAAAGAGGTGGCCCAGGGCTCTGCTGGAGTCAGTTCTGTCTGGTTTGGTAGAAAGTAAAAGCCAGTTAATGAAGTGGTGGCTTAAAGCCACTTTAGGCAAGCTCAGCCCGTCACTGCTGTCCCCTGCTCAGAGAAACCCTGCTTCCTGCTCATGTTCAGCTCAGCAGAGTGTTTCTCCTTTCATCACTCCTTCCCTTTCCCCTTCCCATTCACATCTTAAAGCTCATGCAGCTCCAACCCCTGCCACAGGCAGGGACACCTTCCACTAGAGCAGCTTGCTCCAAGCTCCATCTAACCTGGCCTTGAACACTGCCAGGGATGGGGCAGCCACAGCTTCTCTGGGCACCCTGTGCCAGCGCCTCAGCACCCTCACAGGGAAGAGCTTCTGCCTAAGAGCTCATCTCAGTCTCCCCTCTTTCATTTTAAAGCCATTCCCCCTTGTCCTATCACTCCATACCCTTGTAAAAAGGGCATGTATATGCTATATATGCTGCCTTGGCAAATCAGGTCCCTTTTGTAGCGGCGGAGACATGGCTGTTAAATTTTCCCTGCTAGGGAAAGAACATACATATGTCTAAATACTCCCTTTTGTTCAAATTTTTATAAGCATTTTGCTTTACTGGGAAAGATCCTCAAGTGTTGTAAATTTGGCAGGCATCCACCAAAGTGAGAGCAGCTTTACCAACCTACACCAAGTGAGGAGCTTGCCCCCAAAGTATGCTTGCAAAAAGAGAGTAGGCTTGGTGTAGGAATCCTTTTGTTAATACAATTAGCATATTTGTATTTACAGCGTTTTGAAAAGGTCTGTTAAAAATAAATTCCTGAAGGCCTGCATAAATAAATAGTTGTACAGAAGAGTCCTCTGTAGCCACGAAGTTGCCAGAAATTATCAGTAATCCTCAGTCAGATGGAATGTACAGTTGGCAAGGGCATGGCAGGAAAAAGTCCTCACCAGTTCTGCCTCGTATTCCCATACAATGAGAGATGCCAAGTTTTTCCATTAGTGTCTGTGATGCAGTTGAAGATGGGAGTGTTTGTCATTAAGGAGACCTTGTTTTAGTTAAATAACCAGTGAAGGGCTCAGTTCAGTTGCATATTTTTCCATCACTAGACGTCAGTTTCACACGAGCTGCTTTATTTTCTTAATGAAATCTGACCCTCATTTTTTCTCCCTGTGCATTTAACTCAATTTAGGTCAAAACATAGAATATGCAAATGAATAACCACAAGTCCAGCCCACCAGTGATGTGGTTTTCAAGTCCTGAATAAAACTAAGAATCATTTACAGACTAGTCTGGGGCAATATATGCCTTGAAAACTGACATCCAGGATCCTGGCAGCTGACGCAGGGATTTATTTAGGCTTTAACACTGGTAGGATCTATGAATTGGGGGGGTTGGGTTTTTTTGGAAAGTGACTGGTGATTTTAAAGGCTTTTATTCTGAGTGATGAAATTCAGACAAATGAAACTGCCACATGCTCCCTGCTGTCTGAAACGCTGCTTTATTTCAGCCCCATGTAGTAAAGCTTCAAGCTCTTGAGGAACCCCCAATCACTTGTCAGTTCTGTGTATCTTGGCCCCTGGACGCAGCGCATGTAAGTGGATAATGGATCAAGAGCTGTTTTTATTTAAAACGGTGGAATTCCCACTTGGTTCAATGGGAATTACACCTGTTCAACCAAGGGCAAACTTTGGGCCGGGAACTGAAACCTAGAGATACCACTGCATCAGAGCACAGGCACACCATGCAATCACAGCCATGCCACACAGCTTTGTTTCAGAAGTATTACATCTACACCAAGGACACCCCAAAAATGAAATAGCAAAGGAGTAAGAAAACAGGAATCTGCTCAATCTGAGGTTCTCCAGTGTGTTTGACTGGATCCAGCTCTAATAAATACCCCTACTAAATGTTCCACCATTAGTTTTATGTGATTGCTTTGTTCTGCGCCAGCAGAAAAGTTAGAACCACTTTGCTGCTTAGAAAAAACATCTGCTGAAAAGTTTAGTAGCTTAATTGCAAACTTTAAGTGTGTAGAAATGTTTAATAGTCAGAAGAGTAGAGCTGTAGTTACAGGAGTGACTGTGCCTACTTAACACTTGCATCTTTTCAACTAGCCCTGAAGGTAGACGTCTGAGAAGAGAAAAATTAAGAGAGACTGAAAAGTTTTGCCATCACTGCTATGATTAAGCTCCATTCATACTCAATTTTTCAGTGTTTTCCTGACCACCAAAACATAAAGGCAAAGTCTGAACTGTTTGAGGAGTAATACAGCTCCACTTTAAATTAATGTCTACATTATAGCAGCTACTTACTGTGACTGTCAAAAAGTTAGTTTTACCCCAGAGAGAAGGTACAAAGAAAACAATGTAGGGTCTTCTGTGTGAAACCCTGAAATCAGACACTGCCAGCCATGCAGATGTAATACAATCTCACCTTTTCATGTTCAGACTAAAGCATTTTCATTGAACATTAGACGTAACGGAACAGCTTTAAACCAGCCACAAAGAAGTGACCTGGCATGTTGGGGCTATAATAAGCATTGATTCCATGCCTATAAATTTTATAGTTGAATCAATTATACTCGTTCTTTATAGGATTAAAGAAAACGTTCCATTTGGAATGGAATTTTTTTTATTCTCATGACAGAGAGGATTTGAAGGGGAAAAAAAAAAGACAAATGAGTGAGAAATGCTAAAATTATTAAGAAAATGCCTAGAATATTTTCTCCTAGAAGAAAAGCTGTAGATAGAATATCTCAGCCAGTGGAAAGATCCATAAACGCTGAGAGTATTTCTTATTTCCCGTGACGTGAGAAAAGGACCAGCTGTGGGCTTTCACTTCCCACAACAGTTAGGAGATGACACTCAGATCTCACTGCAGGCAGGCCTGTGCCATCAGACTCAGCACGGAATGGGAAGATGCCCATTATTCTGTCCAAAACTGGGATTTGGGAAAAGCTCAGTTGAATTTCCATCTCTGCCACAAGCTTCCTCAGACAACTCACCTTTCCTATGACAGCATGGAATGTTCAGCCTGGTACTGAAGTTTTGGAGAGTGCCCCGTCAAATGGGACTCTCGATCTGGTGGAACGGGATGGACACAAACCCTAGTTATCTCTAACTGGTACAATGGTGTCTATGGAATGCATTACTCTCAATGCTTTTTGCCTGTTGAGTGATAGGGTTGCAAAATAGAGTAAGTGGGAATGATACAGCTCCAAAACTCTTTGGTTTTGTGGTTTCTGTATTTGGCCACTGAAGTGAGGGGGGTTTGAAGTACTTTTCAGGTTGCTTATCATGCTGCCATTCCAAAGCAGACATTTCTAGATGTTTGCAGAGAACTCACTGAGATATCAAAGGCTGTTGTTAGTCAGAGTTCATCTGTCACAAAGCGAGGAACAGAAGCCAGAATAGAAGCTCTTCCCATTGAGCCACATCTCCTCCTGGTGTGAAAACATCCACTTCACTACGCTGAAGTGAGACTGTGAAGGAGCTTGTGACAGATATCAACAACACAAACCAGAACTCTTCACAGGCTCCAAAACCCAGACAAACTTGTGTACTACAGTAGTCTTTATTTACAAGTGCTCTGAGTAAGGTGCCAGTCCACAAGTGCTAAAGATTACATCATGTGTAAGGATTGAAATCATACCCTTGGTTTATTCAAAAGCAGCCGGGACACAATTTATACCCTGAAGTTTGGGGCTTATGTTACAATACTTGTTCCTGTGTATCCACACAAAATTTTGCTTCAAGTCAGTAAAATCTGATGTGTGACCTAAACAAAACCAGCGCAGTGAGCTATAAATTTTCAGCCACAGGCAGTAAAATACTGCTATGGGTGCACACCTCTGACAGCTCTACTGAGAGCTTGCAAACCCTTGGCTCTTGCCCGCAGGATACAGTGTGGTGTGCTAACAAACATTTTCAGGGTGAAAATGGCCTTGGGCAACAAGCAAGTGCTCTGTTGCTAGTGTGTGGAGCTCCACTACCAGAGTAGAAGTGGCAACTGTCGTGGTTCCTCCTGCCCTTGGCACCAGCCAGGGCAGTGCATGCCTATGGCTGCACAAGCGTTGTGGCACTTGCACAGTCCCTGTTTGTCCTTGTACTGAACTGGACCAGCTCAGAGGACAGCAAAACATCCTTGCCCGGACCAGCGTGCTCCACCCCATGAGGGATCCTCTAGATCAGTCCAGGGGGGAGAGAGAAAAGGAGCCATTGGCTGCTCCTTTGCAGTTCCTGAAGGTCAAGGCCTGGGGCAGATACAATCATTTTGAGTAATGGAGTGCTGTGGTTGGTCAAAGTGGACTAATTTATGATGCTTGATTTTATAGTTCCAGATTAATTATACCTTCCTCTCCCCCATTACTCTTAAGTACCTGACAAAGCAGTGCCCAAGCAAATTTCCGTTAAATGAAGGGTGTGAAACAGCTTCTTTTGAAGGATACACCAGAAGTTTTATACCAGAAACAGTAATGGATATTCAGCTCAAGAGAACATATATACATGTAGCAAAACCTCATTTGGTCAGTGCCATTTTGTAAGTGCATAATCTTTAAGACCTATTGATGCAAGAAACATGTATTTAAAGATGTCCTTCAAAGATTTCCTGAACTCAGGCTGGGAACTGTGGCCAGGTGACCAAGTGAAGGTGGGTTCTCTTTGTAAGGAGTTTTAGTTCACCCACAAATAGTAAGCCCTGGTTTGCCATCATTAGCAGCCTAATGCAGTGAGTGATAATGGACCATTTCCCTGACTGGTTTGTTGGGGTTTCTTTTATTTTTAGAACAGTAGCATTTATATAACAGTCTTGGTAGAGATTTAGGGTACAAAAAAACCCCAACCAAGGCTACTTATGTGTTGTGTTTATAAAAAGCCACTTTAATACGCTGCTGTATAAAGTATGTATAAAAAGCAAAATCCATTACAACCAAGGGGATTTTCAATGGAGTATTAGCCTGGTAAGAGGGTTAACAAGGAAGTTTGGTGCTTTTTTTCCCCTTCTTTTTTTTTTCCTTTAAATCAAGGCATGACATAGTATAAGCAGTTAATGTGCAGGTTTGGTGCCACAGATTAAATTTTGTAGGCAAAAGTACGGCAGGGGTTTTGTAAAGACATATATTCAGTTCATTGATACATATAAATAATATTATACCCTTTGCCCTGTACTTGCAGTAGCCAAGACAAGTATTAGACATCATAATACAGAATGGTTATTCACAGTTCGCTAATTATGGCTTCGTATCTTTAAATGAGATTATAATATGGCCAGCTCTGGATCCTGGTACAGCCTGACTGAGTTATGCTGTGACACTTGGAGGCAGCAGGAAAACAGCCTGGAAAAAAAAGTTCTCATACCTCCATATCAGGTTGGTAAAAGTGTGTGTGGGCAGGGAACGGGAGAGAATAGATCCAAACTCCTGGTTACACACTTGCTCCAGAGCTGGGATTCCTTGTGCTGTCAGCTGGCACTGCAGGTGCTGAAGGTAAATAATAACAGATTACATTGGACCTGGGAGTGAGGAACCGAGGGTGGCTGCCTCCCAAACGCTCCCACGGTGCTACAGTAATAGTGGAGTCTGTCCCTGCTGGAATGCTTTCAAGGACTATCCCAAAGATTTCCGATTCAACTGAAGATGTGGCCGTGCAGCTGTTATATTGGCTCTGGCCTTCAGTAGACCTTTCCCAGTTGTGTGCTGGCCAGGATGGCCTTCAGATGTTTGGGCAGACAAAGCTCTGTGAAAAAGGGAGTGCAGGCTGGGTGAAGTTTTATTTTGTATATGGCTTTTATGGGGATGATACCCACATCCCATCCATTTTTCTTAGGAGCTTGTCAAGTCTGTGCTGCTCTTCCCCTATTCCGCCCTTCACAGATCTGAACACAGTCATGTCTCTGGTTCACTGGGTTTCAAAGGGAGCAAGGTGTTGCTGTGGAGGTGGATGTTCCTTTCCATTCCTACTGAGCTACAGCCTAACATGTTTACTGTCATGTGTAAATCACAAATAACATCATAGAACTCAGTGTAACTGCAGTAAGATGTGGAAGAAGAGATTCAGGCTCTCTGATTCTCTTCTGCTATAAACTGCTCTATGGTGTTGCTCTGAGCTGTTGCTACTAACCCAGCTCCCCCCAGAGCTGGCTGCATGTCAGTGATGAATGAAGCCACCCTATGTCCAACATGCCTGTTCTGTTTTAATTCTGCAGAGCTCTTTGGAATCGTCTAGGATGAAAGGCGCTGTGTAAGTGTGAGATTGTTGTTTTTATTTGGATTTGGAAATAGCCTGTCTGAAAATAGTAACTAGTAGATTAAATGCCAGACCAGGATGAGGCAATACCGCTTTGTACACAGAGAGGATTATTAGAAATATTTCTGTCGAATGGTACCCAGAATGTGCATTACCCAACTTGCCAAGTTACTTATGAAACAGGAGAAGTTACAGGAGCACTTATGTAACATTGTTTTTCCAGAGAAAATCAGTGGTGATTTTTCTCAGCAGCTCCATCTGCTAAATGGGCTCGCATCTTGCAAAACCCCCTCGCTGCTCTTCCTCCCAGAACTTAGCCTAAGTGGACACATGCAAAAGCACATCCATGTGTAACAAAGAGCAATCTCACATGTTTGAAGTAGGCAATCAGATACAAGAACAAGCTTGGACTACTTGATGGGTGAGAAAGGTCAGTTTGTTTTTAACTTCTCTGCATATAAATCATCTGTGAAAAAGTTTATTTTGCAAATATCTTGAGCAGTACAAACAAGCAATACAAAGTTCAGTGATCTGGGGGGAGAAAGTGGACAAGCTGGCCGAAAAGGTCTCTTGCCATGTGTGGCTTCATCCTTGTTCCACCAGTGCTCCGTTACTCTGCCCCAGCACCGGGCCCACATAAGCCCCTTCTGGCACAGCAGTGATGTGAAAGGGTTTGGTGTCAATGCAGAGTGACTCCTGCAATGTTCACCTCTCGTGGGTACAGCAGTATTTACACATGAACAACTGCTCCCTCTGCTTTTGGAAAGACTGGTTGGAATGCTTAATATTTGGGGCTGAATCCTTCTAGAAATGTAGTTATTATTTAACACCAAAGCAAAACAGCTTAGTCAACTCAGAGCATTCGCTTCTAGGCAAATGTATGGGAGGTCTCTAATGATACAAAGTTATGTTGTGCCTACTATTTAGTCTGCCTAATAACATGTTCAGTTTTGGGCACTGAGCTGACAGAGATCTCTTTCAGAGGGTGTATAATTTACCCCTTCAAAACAATGCTTCTTGATGCTTTTTTTTTATAGTATGTTAAAACTTACTACAGAACAACCAACAACAAAGAAACCCTCCTCCTTGGCTCCCCAGTAAAGCTCCAAGTGGGTGTTTATGTCACTCCCTTAATGGGCATTTGTATTTTATGCCTTATTTTAAAAATGCATTTACAGATTTCTTTCTAATTAAATTTTATGGGTGAATTTACTGCTCATGAAAGTGAGTGATTAATAATAGTGGCTCGAGTCAGATGCAGTGGGGTAGGCTTTATGCAAACTTCCTTCATGGCTCTGCCAGGACATCTCAGTCTTGCCCTGTTTTACCCTGGAGAGCAGGCTGGCCAGTCCTGTGATAGCCAGGGCACATGCTGTGACCTTTTCATCACGTGCCACCATGCAAGCTGCCAAGTAAGAACGTTCCTCTGGAGTGTCAGTGGCTGGCATGGTTGTGTGAGTTCTGCTGATATACATGGTGCTGTAGTGGCATTAGTAGCAACAGGAGAACCTGGCTGGGAGCTTTGCACTTGACTCCCATGACACAGAGTAACTAACCTTCCTGTCACTTGGAGAGGGTCTGAGACTTCAGCACCTGAATAGCTTCAAAGATGTACCTAATCCTTTTGCCTTAAGAAAAGAGTCATCTTCTTGAAGTCAAGCATGTGCTGAAGTGATATGAAAGTCAAAAAAACAGCAGCAGCAGTAAGACGGGGGAGGTAAGCACACTAAAGACTTGAAATCAGGTCATTAGAAACTAGATCACTAGTCTCTTGATATCAAAGCATACCTTAGAAATGCAAATAATAAATAAGATCCCCTTGCTAGTCCTTACCTGCTGTTCCTTGAGAGTCTCATATTTCATGTGTGTTCAGAGCCACTCATAGCAAATACTAAGCCATTTACGGCAGCGTGACCTGAAGTAATTCTAGGAATAGCTTATTTCCAAAAGCTTGTAATGTCCAGTGTACTTCCAGGTGACTCCTTCCAAGTCCCAAAATGCATGTCCGCTTTCATGGTTACAGTACAGTTCTGAGTGAGTACTGTGGCAGCCTCATAAATCCTGCTAACACCACACTTACAAAGTTAGAGCAGCTCTGAAAGGTACAGCTCTGAGCTTTACTCGGTATGATTTTGAAACCATAATCTTGAGTATCACTTGCTCTTTGCCATTTCCTGTCTCACAGAAATCCCCATTCCTTTTATTCTTCTGGAAAGGAATCTTATGTTCGCGATGACTGTCACAATAGATCATTTCTAGAAAGCGGAATTCCCTGTGACAGCTGTTCCAGTCTTTCTCTTCCTATTTTTAGGCAGTGGACATGTCCCTCAGCTATTATAACCTCGAGCAGCACTGTCAGTTAAACTGAAATTTTCAGTAGCCGGAGTTTAGCCCTGACCCTTTAAACGTTTCTTTCAAATCCATTTTGAGCTGTGTCAGTCTTTAACAGATTGCGTTTATATGCCTGTTACAGGCCCTCTCTTCAGCACATAATTCCTATTAGTGTTGCCAGCCCTCTTAATACGTAGTGTTTATACATAAGGGCTTGGCTTTGGGATTTGCATGAAGACATTTAGGATTGTCATTTACAAGTTTTGTATTTAAATATGTATCTCTCACTACTGTGGTTATAAAGTTGGACACATTCTTAGGACAAGAAGGCAAACAGAGGTCAGTAAATATTTACAAACTGTTGTAAGAGTGTGGGTTTTTTTCTAAGAAGACATTATAATTCTGTCTGCTACATCACTTCTTCAAACACTCTGTAATGCTGTAATAGATATAAATTACCATCAGGAGGCAAAGAGGGCTCTGGACAGAATGAAATGATGCTACAGTTATATGAAATTAGCTGCAGTATATAAATAATGCCTGTGCTGCTTGACCAGCATTAGCCAAGCCTCCCACAACTCATCTGATAATGTTATTTGTTGTTTTATTTTTCCTCCCAGAGAGAGTTCTGGAAGTCCAGAAAAGTCTAATGAAAAGTCTAATGGAAAGACTAATGGGAGTCAATGGAGATCTTAAGTAATGCTGTTAATGCTGTGGGGTTAGAGCAAGGACAGTTGTTGAGACAGTTTTAGAAAGCAGCAGTTGATCCAGTATCATTGGTATAATTGATGGTGTTCCCTGGACCCAGAAGCAATGCTGGTACAGCAGTGGGGTGCACATGGAATAGGCTTCTGCTGCATGACAGTGTATAACGGGATTTGAATTATGGACTACACCTACGCTTTTAAAACCAACTTGGAGCCCTGAATAGAGGCTCTTGTATCACAAGACTCCACCTAAGCAAGTGGCACACTCGGGTGCACTTACTGCATTATTTTCAGCACAGATTTTAGGCCACTTCATAGGGAAAAGGCTATTCACATGTAGAAAATGCAGCAGCGTCTTCCTAACCACAGACAGGTTTCCAGTGATGTTAGGCAGAGTAGGCATCTACAATAAACAGCAATGTGGCTACTGTAAGTGCATATTTTATACATGCACTTTTTTTCATATATATATATATATACATATCTATCTATCTATCTATCTATCTTGTCTATATCTCTCCACATTTTCTTTCCCCTTTTAAAAACTTAGCATTAAAATGCCAGGTAAAATGCCAAGATCCAGACAGGGTCTTTATTTCTAGGCCTATATATATATGAGTTTCAAATACTGCTTGGAATATGTCTATCTCACAATGATTAAACTCTAATCCACGTTATTACACATTTTCTTTTATTTATTCATACCATGTTTTGCAAGACAATTGTTACGGAAATTGCTGATGGGGAATGTTCCAGTAGGAATAAAATGCCAGTTGTATATCTTAAGGAACTCTGATTGAGTAAAAAAAGTGACTGATCATGTAATAGGCTTTGTTTCCTGGTGAAAACTGTGCTGTCTGCGCTGGATTGCTAGGGGTTTTATACAGTCACTCATTGCAAACCCCCTAAAGAACTTTCCATCACTCCTCCTCCTGGCTTTCACTGGTGTAAATCCAATCTAAAACCTGGTAAACGAGGAAGAATCTTCAGGAAAGAATTTAACATTTGCTCCTTGGGAAAGTGTAAAGAGCAACCATCAGATAGGACTTTGAAGGGAAAATATTTACCTGCAATAACACTGATGTCTCAGTAACTGTGAAGAGCATTCTCCAATGAATAGTCAATGTTTGGCTTAAACTCAAGTGGCCCAACAGCTAATTCGAGTTGGCAGGTTTTGTTGACCCAGAGACCTAATTATTTACACTCTCCAGGTATTGTGACCTTTCTGGAGCACATTTCAGATTTAAGTAAATGGGTATATGCCAATTTACACCAGCTGTGGAACCAGTCCTTGGTTTTACACCCTGTTCTTAAACATTCTGAGTCAAAACTGAAGTGCAAGGATTCGTGGGATTTAAGTAATTTCAGGATCCATATCCAAGATTGCTTCATCCCTTCCCTAGCCCTTCCTTCCATCAGGAGATGTCTTCAACATAATAGTTTATGCCTTCAGAAAGGCAGTAATTACTGTTTCAGTAATTCCTGTCTACATAAAACAGTTTGCCAAAGCCTTGTTCTCTGCTGGTAAAAATCAGGAGGAATGTCACTCACCTGGCTACAAGACATTGAGAATCTTTGCTAAAGGCCTCACCTAAGGAAGGAAGAGGAAGGAGTAAGTAAACTTATAATTGACTTTGTAATCCAGAAATAGCACTTATGTTTTCCAACAGTCTCTTTGTACCCAGTCACTGGACTACACAGGTGTAATTAGGAGGCTGAATTAAGCTGTAAGCTGAATCCATGGGAACCCAGCATAGAAGAGCTGGGCAGAATATCAGGAACAAAACTGTGTTGTTGGAATTTGAAGGGCTCTTTTGCCGAGTTTGCAGAGCACTTCTGGAGCCCTTTGAGTGTAGAGCACTTAACTCTGACGCTGTCTCCATCCACTAACAGACAATTCATTTTTATCCCATGAGCAATAGCACACCTCCAGGGGAAAACTCTGGAGAAATATATGGATATTAGTGAAAAAACACATAGCTGTCCAACACATATCAGCTGGAAGTATCAGAGTATGGCACTGGTTCGCTTACTGCAGAAAGTCATCAAATCCTGCCCGTGAGAATTTGACCTATTTTCTTAGGTGTAATCACAGTAGGGCAGATGAGAACATCCCAAATGTACTTATTTAAGAAATGGAAGCAAATTTTTAGAGTCCTGCTCTTAATTTTGCCCATGTATTGCTATGATAAGGATAAATGCAGATACAGGGTAGGACATCAGCTGAACCGTGTAGATTTAGCCCATAGAAAAGGTCACACTGGAGAGTGATCTGCATTTCAGGGGTTCCTGACTCAGTGTGTGACATGGGTGCTTTGATAAAAGCAATGACCACCACAGACTGCAGCTGCTATTGTTGCAGTTCTATTGTTCTGTTGTTTTCCATAGAAAAATACCAGTTTATCTCAACAGATTTTGAATTTTAATTCAACATTCTGATATTTAGGAAGGAATTTTGGATCAAAATTGGAGAAAGACAAACTGTTCCTTCCACCCATTTCAAAATAGTCAGCAAGGTGGTAGCTGGGACAGTTACTTGGAACATGAGGTAACTGGCTTCTAATCCCTCTGATTCGGAGATTTAAAGCTTATCCAGGAGCTTTACACTGTTACTCTGGAATTGTTAACTTTTTGTTTTCTTCTCTAATTTTTGCACATGAAAATTCAAAGGGACTTAACTTTTGTTCTGCAAGAAATGCTTAAGAGTAGGTGCTACTATTAAACAGTTCCTATAAAGTATAATTCTTATTTTCTAGGCTGAATTTCTCTCAGAGGCTCTCCAGGTAGCTGTCAAGAGCAGTTTCTGCACTCTTCCATCCCCGTTTCAGCTTTGACTATAGGGCCAGGGAACCCTAAGTATATGCACTGAGATTTCTTACCAAACACAAGAGTAACTTAGTTACACTCTACAGGAAAGACTAGAAAACATACAAACATTCTTATTATTTCCAAGTTGTATTTTTGTCTGTTGGCTTTAAACTTGCAACCATGTGTATGAGGAATTGGGTGTGCCAATCCCATTAACAATAATGGGAGCAGAGGGCTTAGTTCTCCACATACTATGCTGAAAATGTGCCCCCTTAATACTGCGTGTGTAATTGATTTGGGCTGTTTGTTTGAACTTGCCAAATGGATTTCTTGAATATTTGTAGCTAGTTTTGAAAGCACTCCCATCCTCAACCAGACACACACGTTATTAAAGGATTTGATTTGACATTTAACAATTTTGTATATTAATATTCCCCTCTTTTTCCTAAATCAACATAATCCCCCTAAATCACAGCATCAACAGTTATTACACCAAAAGAACAAGATGTTGCTGGTGTCGCTGCGTTCCGATACTGAATTCTGTATGAGCTTGGCTGATTTGGACAGATTTATATTCTGCTATTTCCTGAATTGTGAGCAGGACCTTGCAGGTTCAGCCCCTTGAAAACATTCACATAAACAATCTCACTTCATTACTTCGAAGGAAATAGATTCTGTGGCATCTGCTGGAGTGCTGATATTCCGTGACACAGAGAGATAGCTTTTTGCTCTCAATCTTGGCTAAGTCTTGAGTGAGACTCAACACTCAGTACCAAGAGACAGATACATGATGGAGACCAATCTCAGCTAGAGTAAGGATTCACATCATTGTTTGCTACTCTGGATTTCAGCTGTTTCAGGTATGAATGACAGCAAAAAAAGCTTAGTTTCAGTTGACGGTAGCGATTGATAGTTCTTCCCATAGCCAATATGAATTGCAGACTGATGAGTTCAGTGGTTTTTTTCCCAGCTTTTCCTTGGACTATTTTGATAGATACAGATCTTCATTCTGTCTCACAACACTAAAGTGCTTTTCATGTCATCTCAGAAGCTATAAACAATATTTTGCCATCCTGCCTAAGACCAAGTATTGCATCACTCAACAGATAATTCCATTGCGATGAATTGGGCTACTCAAAACATTCACCCTGCAGCTTCAGATTTGGGTGTGATGGAGTGAACAAGATTCACTCATCAAGTGACTTCCTTATTCCAGTAGGTAGAGTGAAGAATGAATCTTGGCTCTAATTTTAGAGTCACTAGCCAAAACGGCAAGGTCAGCATAGCAGGAAGATGTTGTAATTTGCTGCTGGTGTAAACCAACATTAAGATTCTACCCCAAAGGACCAAGAGGAAGCAATGAAAGCAGAGTGACTCAGAGGTGTGTCTCTGAGTCACAGATGCCCTGGGGATTATCTTCAAGACAGCGGGATTAACACTCAACTCCTTGTTGGAGGCTGTGCCTGAAGGGACAATATGACCTACGTGATGAAGATTGATCTGCCCATTTGAGTCATAATTGCTTCTGCGCTGAGAAAGGTGAATGCTAATCCCCAAGTCTGAATGTTGAATATAGGTGGTACAACTCAATCAGCCTTTAGCAGGGGAATCTTTTGAGAAATGACAATACCTGAAACTTGCAGTGGAAGATGCTTAACACACTTCAAACCCAGGCTGAGGAGCTTTGAGTATGTTAATGTAGATACAGCCAAGTGTAAGTTATAGCAGGATCCCCCAACGCGTGAATGATGAACTACATTTAGTGCTATCCATTTATCAGCCTTGTTTTGTTCCAGTGTATCTAGCATCATATTGACATTGTAGTGTTTTCCTGGCCTAACCACATCTCTCCAGGGAGCTCTTTCTGACCCCTTTGCCTTTAGGTGTTAGTTCAGACTTGAGACATGTGGGTCCATCTAAAGCTTGTTCATCAAACAAACCAGCAGTAACTACCAGCATGTGCATACGTCTTTGTTTAATTATTATTATTATCATTATTATTATTATTATTAGGTACACCGTATCACCCTTCACATTTTTGTTGTGATTCACAGAAAGACCTTGGGTCTATGATTCACGTAGTTTAAAAATCACCACTGCTATGACCTTTATTTGCTAATGTTCTGACGGAAGTTGTGGTCTTGGTTGTGTTTTGTAGTTTCCTCCAATTAAAATGTATTTAGAGAAGTTGTGGTTGAGGTTGTTATGTAAAATAGGACTCTCACAGTTGAGATGACTAAGAGTGTAGCTTATTTACTGGCCTCAGCAGGACGGAGAAGGGCTGCATTAGAAGCCCAAGCATTAGCTTTTCTAAGGCCACTGCGGACAAGCAATCCAAATCTTAGTAGCACCTCCTTAACCTTTTCTGCTTCCAAAGCAACTGTATTATGTATTGGAGAGAAATGAGGGGAGAGCTTAAAGTCTTCTCTAACTGGTAAAAACCATGTTGTACTCTTAACAAAAGAGAGAGATTATTTTAGTCAGAATACTGTGTTCTTGCTGGTAAGTGTTGGGAGCTGGCTGTTAGTGCTGGAGCCTTACAGGTCCCTGAAAGACAAAGTGGCAATCTGGTCATTAAAGGCTGACTTGCCTGTGGTGCAGGGGTGAAACGATGCCACTGGCAGTCCTCACTTCCATCCTTCTCCACCTTCATGGCACAGTTACCTAATTCATGTTCTGCCTTCAGCAGCTACAGCTCAGCATAAAAATTACATTAGCAACTTCAGAAGTAAGCCAGGTAATAGCTCTGGTGTTGCGCTTATGTATGTCCCTACCCCTGCTGCAGTCACTGCCTGGGAGAAACAGGACTTCCCCTGACAGCTAGTGCTCCTGAGGCCAGAACATTTTTGTGACACTGCTGGTATGTGAAAGGCAGCAAATAGACTTCATACATTACTGAAGAAACTTTCTGGGGGTTCCTGTACTATGACTGTTGAAGAGACAGGACTTCTTGGGAGGTGACATTCAGCAATATTGTTATATTCCATTCCACCCTCTCCAGGTTAAGATGCAGCATTGCAGTCTTGAAGGAAATTATTTCCCCTTTACAGTCTTAAACTTTTCATCTGGGCTTGCATGTTTGACTTACGAAAAACTTGAATTAGGCAGGAAAAGAGAGAACTCAGAATGAAGGGAGTCCGTGGGGAAAAATAATCTCTCTTTTGTATTTATTTGAGCTGAGCTTAATTACTCTGTTAACAGCCTGTCTTTGGCAGCAGCACTGAAGACCTGTCCCAGCTCCTGGGGAGAACAGGAACTTACCCACCTCAGCACATTTGCTGTGCAGGCCTGGACCTGGCTCCTGGTGCAGGAGCTGTGCCCCGGCAGTGGCTCCAGCCCTCACACTTCCACCTCCTCTCTCCCTGCAGGGCTGCTCCTGCTGCCCCAGCACCCCGGCTCAGCCAAGGAAGGACAGACAGACACCTTGCATAGACGGCTGTGAGAGAGGCTGCCAGCTCCAGGCCTGCTGTGTGAATAGGGGGTGAGTAGAGCAGCAGTACTGATGTTTGTGGTTTTGATCAGTGTGGTTATTTTAAGTTTTCATGTCCCTAAAAACAGTACATAGCCCTTTATCGTATGTCAGCAGCCTGCAGCTTAGCTCTGTTAGCTCCACTGTTTTGTGCACGTTTCATAAATATGAATCATATAATGAAGTTAAAAAAAAGAGGGCTGATTTATGCTTATTTATGCTGAACAACTACAAACATCTGTGTAGAAAATAAATATGGACACTGAAGAAAAAAAACACTTCACCCTTCCCCCCCCTCCTTATTTTTAAACCTCACAAAGGCAGCCCATGTGGTCAACATCTGGAATGTATGTGGGAATTATTCAAATGAGCCTTAGTGGTAGTCGCCTTGTGCCAGGCTCCTGAAGTGGCAAGGAGGAGTGACAGCCCACCACGGCTGTGTACATGCTACTCTCTTGCGCACCACATCCACATTCCAGTCATCTTGTTGCTTTGCTTGCCAGTGGTGGAACATAACTACACCTATTTCATATCAAGTATATTTTGCATGGCTATGGTCACATCTATGCCAGGATGTCAGTGCTTGACAGTACTCCATCTTTGGGAGGGAGGGAATGGATATTGTTGCTGATTTTAGTTCAGAAAGATAATGTTGAGCCACCTCAGGAACAGTGATATTTGCAAGGCAAAGGGAAGACTCATGGAATCCTAGAATGGTTTGGGTTGGAAGGGATCTTAAAGCTCATCCAGCTCCAACCCCCTGCCACGAACAGGGACATCTTCCACTAGAGCAGCTTGCTCCAAGCCCTGTCCAACCTGGCCTTGAACACTGCCATGGATGGGGCAGCCACAGCTTCTCTGGGCACCCTGTGCCAGTGCCTCAGCACCCTCACAGGGAAGAACTTCTGCCTAAGAGCTCATCCCTTGTCCTGTCCCTGCAGGCCCTTGTCCAAAGCCCCTCTTCAGCTTTGTTGTCCGCCCCTTTGGGCACTTGAAGCTGCACTGAAGTCTCCCTGGAGCCTTCTCCAAGCTGCACAAGCCCAGCTCTCAGCCTGCCTAGGTGCTCCTGCCCTAGGAGCATCTTCATGGCCTCCTCTGGATACACTCCAACAGGTCTACCTCCTTCTTACATTGCCCCAGTTTGTAACGCCTCACCATGCTCTAGCTGGCTTCCCTGAACTTGAATAAATGCAGTGGGAGAATGTTTCTTGCGTAAAACTTGTTTATTTGCTGCTTTCTAGCTTTTTAGCTGGAAGTCCTTCATCAAGAGATTTCATCTTATGGATGCAGGGGCTGCATTTAGTATAAGGTAGTTTGGGGTTTTTCCCCATTACTGTCAGATAAGAGTCAGTGTCCACACTTGCAGAAGACGTAAAAATCTTTTTCCCCCTCTTCTTTGCTACTTGAAATCACGAAATGACGGAAAACACACTGGAACTGAACAGACTTTCTCTGCTGACCTGACAAAAATTGCTCCTTTTCTTCCCAAGTAGCCAGGCATCTTCTGATTCGGAACTGGACCGTGAATGCCTTACTCAAATCAGCGGCTCATTACATCAGTCATCCCACTTACGTCTGTGCTGGGCTAATAGTCTCCCCTTTAACTTTGATGGGAATAACCTTGTGTGAGTAACTCGCGGTCCTGAGCTCAAGCTTGGCCCCGAAAACGCCTTGTACCGGGAGATAAACAGTGACCGAGGCGGCCGCGGTGCCGTCAGCCGGCTTTGGCGGGTCGGAAAGCGACGTTAGGGCCGCGCTCCCCCTCCGTCCTCGCTGCTTTGCGCTCTGCGGGAGCCGGGAGCGGAGCCGCGGCGGGGCTCCGTGGAGCCCGCCCACCGCCCGCGGGACGCGCTCCTCTGCAGCGCTGCTGCCTGCGCTCCGCGGCGCCGTGTGAAGCCTTTTGACAGCTTAGCGGCTCAGCGGCGCGGGCTTCCCCCGCCCGGGCGGCAGCGGCGGCGGCAGCACCGGGCTGGACCTGGACCACCCCGCGCCCGCAGCCGCGCTGCCCGGAGCCGAGCCGTGCCCCGCTGAGCCGCGTCGCCCGGTCCGCCGGTGCCCTCTAGCGGCGGCGGGGCCGCCCCGCGGCGGTGGCGGTGGGACCGGTGCCGGTCTCTCGGCCTCGCACGCGGCCGCACGAAACGAGCCAAAGCTTTCCGTGGTGCCGAGCGGCGTTACGCCGTTGGCCCTATTGCTAATTGACTCCAGCTGAGGATCTGGCCCGGCTTGTTCAAACAAATTAAAACCGATGCAAATCAGCCGCAAGTACTTGATGATTTCACTGTGCTAAGGGGAATACAACTATTTGGCACTGGGTGTGCTGTCAATGGGAGGATTGCAAAGTATTTTGCAAGCGCAGCACTTTCTAAGTGCAAAATGGCTCACTTATGTTAGGGCTGATCAAAAATATTTTGTCAAAACTGGTTTTTCAGTGGAAAATTGATTTTCCAGCATCCTCCTCCCCCCATCATTTTCACAATGGGGATCTGCTTTTGCAAGAAGAAATATATTTCCCTGGAGAACAATTCAACCCAAATTTTAAACTTCTGTTTGCAGGCTCTTAGTTTCTGTTGAAATTATTAATATTTTGGGTTTTGAAATAAAAAGTTTGCATTTCTGCAGGAGAAGAGGAGTCATTTTCCATACAGGTCTATGAATTAACTCTCATAAAACCCCAGCCAGCAACACAAGCATAGTTTTCTTTTTATGGATGAGAAGCTGAGAAGCAAAGAGGTTAAGTGATTTGGCTGCAATCCCTACAGGCACCATTAAAAGCTCCTGGCTCCCAGTTCTGTGCTCAGAATGTTAGATCGCATGACATATCTTTGTGAAGCAGTTAAATGCTTTCAGACTCCCTTGGATTTCAATGGGAGAATCAGTAAGTCTACCTAGAACAAAAAGAGTGATGGAGTAGTCTTGCCTCAGCTCACACAGTGTGTCCTCAGCAGAACCAGAGCTGGACCTTTTGACACTTGGCTCTGTGCATTTCATCTCGCACAGCACAGCTGGCTGTGCCGAAGGCCTGTGCTGTCTTCTGGCCCACCTGGGCAAAGCTTATGTCTTAAGATGGAACAGCAGTGGGCAATGGCTTTTGCCCTGGATCTGAAATCTCATTGATGCCCATAACTGAAAACTGGAACCTTTGAGTCTTACTGAGGAGTTAGTAGTACAATATGGCACTATCAGACCCAAAATGGTGACGGTCAGCCACAGGGAAGAAATCAGAAGACTAAGTAGACTGACAGGCTGCCCAGAGAAGCTGTGGCTGCCCCATCCCTGGCAGTGTTCAAGGCCAGGCTAGATGGAGCTTGGAGCAAGCTGCTCTAGTGGAAGGTGTCCCTGCCTGTGGCAGGGGTTGGAGCTGGATGAGCTTTAAGATCCCTTCAAACACAAACAAGTCTGGGATTCTATGATGAGGTGACTTGAGGGTGTCAGTCCTTTCCTGGTTAGAGCCATGAGCTGAAGTGCCTAAAGCTGTATTTCTGGTTTTGGTACTCTCATAATGTCTAAAATTGGTTAAGTCATAGCATTTCCTAATACCTCAGGTTTCATATATGCTTATGAAGAGTTTCCAAACCTTTTGAGAGAGCAAGGTCTTACTAAAAGGAATGGTATTTGACTGGGCAGAAACTTGGATCAACCACACTTGGGGGTTTTGTGCATTCTGCAGTTACAAGAGGTGACATTGCCTCCCATCTGTGCTCTAAACTTGCTCATGTAACTCCAGAGGCAGTCATCTAAAGCTAGATTCCCACTGTAGCTAGGCATCAGAATTGAAGTGGCCTGGTTTTAGTGATTTCCATTAACATGTCTCTTCACAGATGGTTTGAAAACTGAATCACTTTGTACATTGAGTATCTCATTGTGAGCAGCCAAGATGGAAAATGTTACTTAGAATCCTTTGTACACTGTAAAGCACAACATTTGTTCCTGGGTGGTACAGATCTTTTCACTCAAGCAGCTCTGTGTGGTAATATTTTCACATTGAGGCTTTATTATCTTCATTCACAATTTCTTTCTTTTAGGACTCGTTATCCCTTCCTTGACATTTCTCTTTTATTGTGGACCAGTATCTTGATGAACCAGGTTGAAGAACTGGATTATATTGTATTGTATTGTGTTGCAGTTGCATTACCAGGTTGTAATAGTACTGTATCTTCTTCACTTTGGCAACCCAGTCACTTTTAAACTGTATAGAGCAGGGCGGTTGTTCTACAGATAGCTGATGCTGTGATCTCACTCACGAATTCAGCCAGCCTGGTTCTCGCATTAAGGAGGACTTATGGTTTGATAGGAGCTGTGCAAGAAGCCCTACATCTAATTCAGAGGCCACTGACCAAAGCAAACCTTTTATCACAGGAGCCAGTATAACGAAGCCAGCTTTTTCTCCTTTTCCACTTCAGCAAAAGATTGCTTTAAAAATACAGTTCCAAAAATGTTAGTGATTTATTTTTAATCCAGAATACATGGTTTAAGGAGTCCTTACATCCTAAATACCAGTACTTTTCTATGAGCAACTTGAGATTTACATTGTTTTGCTGTTCCTTAACTGCTTGTAGCTGCTGGCTGGGCCTCCCCTGTTCACCTTGATCAGGTACTGTCTGCCGCACCACAGCCTTCCTGTCACTTCCAGCCCCACATCTCTAAGGGAACAGCCAGCCCAGGTATTTCAAGCACTTGGACACTAGACAAGCATTCATCTGGCTGGTTTACTGTACATTTCCTTTTCCTTGATAGTGGGGAGATAGAAAGAGTAGGCTACTAATGCTGGTCTTGTTCTTTTCCCCTTGCTGTCTGAAATACAAACACTTTGAATGTCCAAAAATTGATTCTATATAAATAGGAGATTTAAAGGCACACAAAGAGGAGCTACTCATGCAGTAGCCTGATAGAAACCTGGAAATTAAACTCATTTCTTGAACCAGTGATCCTCATTTGAAAAAGGGGAACTTCTACTAATTCAGTTCTTGTTCCACTTCTCTACTCTGTTAACAGGTAGCTAGATAAATTGGCTTCTTCTGACTCCTGGTATTTCTGCTATTCTAGATCACGGACTTCATATTGGTGCCACCTACTTTGCTTCTCATGTGGGAGAGGCTTGTGTGATTTATTCCACTGAAACTACTTTTATTATCGAGTCAATTCAAATTTGGTAATTCCAGATAGAATTGTTCTACTTTCTGACTCTGACAGAAAGCAGGTGAACTTCTGGGTCTGGATTCCCCTACAGATGAACCTGAGACTGGTATCTGACCATCCACTTACTGATATTTAGGCAGCATAGTATGTGTCATATACATTGTGTGACAGTTCCTGGAAGTCTGTGTCATTGCTTTCAGTAAGTCTTAAAAATTAATATCAGCCAGGAAACAGTTTCTTCCTCAAACTAAGGACACACAGGCACTTGGGGCTGCAGCATTGTGAAGCAATGAGTTGGTAGCTGCTAGGGGAAAGTAACGTCACATAGTGGTGTCCATCACTGAAATACTCTGCAAACATCAGCTCTCATAATCCCTCTTTCAAAGACACACAGAAGCAGAATTAGTTTAAAATAGACTTGTCCAAGAGCCTGTATTAAGTCTCTGCCAGATGCAACATGAACCCAGGCTTTAGCAGTCCTGTTACTGTGCACTCAGATCCCCATCTCTGGTGTGGTGACTGTGCTTCTTGTCCTGTTTGGATGCTGGTAACCTCCATACTGGAAGGAGCTGGAGAAAAGGCCTGATACTGGTGAGATCTCAGTTGTGAACTGGTGTCCTAGATTGTTTCCATTCTTTGATATATGATTTTGTCAGCCTCTGAAAAAATGAGCCTTGTCATGTCACACCAACACAGACAGAAGGAAAAGAACATTCAGGGGCTTTGAAGGAGTGAACAATGAGGAGCACTGCCCCAAAACCTTGTTTCAAAAGCTGGGGGGGAGGATTTGAGCTCTAGAGTCAGGAAAAAGCAATGCATGTAGGGTTTCAATTTCCTTTCTTGCAGCACGCTTTATTATAATTTATTATTGCTGAGGTCTAAAAAGGAGGCTAGAAACTACTGAAATTCCCTGTAACCTGAGTAGTGTCACAGTGATTGGCATGGCCTGGCCATGGTCTCTCTGGAATTCAGTGGAGCTCCACTTGCATCAAAAGCAGTTTTGGTCCGAGATGCACTCTGAGTTGTGTTTAAGGTGCCTGGCAACATGGTAATGAGCAGCTTTATAAATAACTCTGTATTATTATCTTTATGTCTTAGTAGTAGTATTGTTATTTTTATGGTACTGTAATGTTTATTATGGCTATTTTATGGTGTAATTTGATTAGTGTGTTACCCTAATGTCACATAGAAAAGGGGAGGGCATTCCTGTCATACTTCTGAACACTACTCCTTCTGTTTTCATCTGAGGAACCCAAAGCCCTTTGGTGATCATTAATTGTCGCACACCATATAAGTAAACTCAAGCACAGAGAACTTAAATGATTCCCCCAAGCCCACACAACAAGTCAGTGGCAAAGCTGAGAGTTAGACCTCAAGAGTCCCGACTCCCCGATGTCTGTGTTAAGCACTAGGAAACATTCCCATCACAGTAACAGCAGGTATAATAGAAATGAAGATTGCCACTTTGGAGGGTTTTTGTAGGTCAGTTGTAATGAGAGCACTCAGTGTTTTACAAACCCTTTCGGTTTCCTGTTTAGGACTTGATCAAACCATAAACTGCTCGTTTAAATAAGCTCCAAAAACAAAATGTACTAGAAAGCTGAGGAGTAAGGAGACAACATCCAACAGCAAACTTATGTTTATTGCTCATTTGCTTTCCTTGCTGGGATGATGTCGTGTACTTAGATTAAATATGCAGAGCCAAATTCATCCCTAGGGTGTCATTTTTTTGGACTCTGAATGACACCAGGGTGAATTTGGCACATTTACACTCAAAATTAATATGGGGTTTGCGAATGTTTGGAATGGTGTCAAAATGTTGCGGGTTAAATTCTGTTCTCAGTTCCGCCAGCGCTAACACAGGTTAAGGCCGTTCTGATCTCGCGCTGGATTTACAGCAATGTAATTCCACTGGCCCAGCGTTCAGCTGGTGTGAATTAGTTTATCTGCACTGGAATGCAGGCGGCTCAGCTGCTTTACACCACCTAAGAATCTGACCCATAATTAAACGGAATCACTCCAAAAACACACAATGGCAAAAGCAATGTGAATTAGGTCTGCTCTGTCCCTCATCTGCCCTGGGGAAACAGCTGAGGTTCTGCAGCTATGCTGTGCAAGGACACAAAGTAGTGTCACAAACCTGAACCTGACCCCCGCTCACTCCTCTGATGCTTTCTAAGTTTTAAAGTAACACTGCAGCATTACACATGCCGCACGAGTGTAAATCATCCCAAACTGCCGCACATCAGCGCCCGTTCTCTGGTTTCAAAGCAGAGATTGGGAAGTGCTTGGTGATCTTTGGGCTCAGCGCAGATATTCCAGAGCTTGGATGGATGGATTGTTTTGATTCTTTCTTTGAACTCCTTTCCCACCCCTGCTAAAAGAAACAGCTCCACAGAGTTAAGCGACAGACAAGTTGGAGACAATGCCGCACTGCATTGTACCAGCAGTACCACCCCCCGCATGCCAAACGTGCAGACATCTGCTAGCTGGAGCAGGGCGCTGTGGCGGTAAAGAAGTGCTGGTATTCATGTGATGTACTGCCTTCAGCGTCCACAAATGACTGAAATTAACCTCTCTTCTATGGGCCTTAACTTGGTTTATGACTGGGGGTCTTTTGTTTTATACCACTATACAGAGGTGCCTTTGCCATGCTAAAGATTTAACTAAATTATAATGAATGATCCTCACCAGCACTGTGCCCCTAATTAGAACAAGTCGCACAGACATATTGTCTCCTTGATTTCCTCTGTTACATTTCTCTCACTCTCTTTCTCTGCCTGAGACACATGGGTCCCATTAAACATTTTAGCATTTAATGTGGTTCCCTTAAATGACTTCTCAAGTTTTCAAGTTCCATTTAGAATTGTATGTTACCCTCCTGACTGTGGTTTTGATTTTGTTACGTTTCATGCATTTAGCCGAAGCAATTGCTCTTCTCCCCCCTCTAGTGGGGAGCAGCTTGGGTCTGTGAAAGCCTGTGTGTGCAAGTGTAGTGCAATGTCTACCTATGCAGTTTGTAGACATTCACACCAATCTCTACATTTTTATATATATAAAATGAGATGGAAAAATAGCTTCTACTGATTGCTGTATGCAGGCATGGTTGTTGTGTGATGGGTTTTGAGCGCAGCATAGTTTTCTTCATGATAACAGCATCTGTTATTATCATTATATTTCTATCAAGATCTCTTTGTAAGGGTTTCTGTAATACACAGAGCTTCTTATTAATCTTTATTTCTAAATAGAAATTATCGACAAAAGCTTTTATAACATGGTTATATGTGTGATGTATATTATCCCCATTATGTAGCCCTGTTGTACAGATGGAGTGCTGAAGGACAGAGATTTTGTTGTTGATCACATTGTCTGTAATGCACTTCCTCAATATCCACTACAATGAGAATACCAAATTGTCCTCTCCAAGAGTATCAAGTCAAGTTCAAGGTCTGGACCCTAATCCTCAAGGTATTTTGTGGCCGGGACCCAAGGTGTCTCATAAAGCTTGTCTGCGCTTGTCTTAAAGCTTGTCTATACCACTGTAGTTATCCCATTTCAGATCTATGCCTGGATAATTATTTTGGAATAAGAATGCCTTATTTCCCGCACTCTTTCCCCATTTAGCTTCCGCTCCTCTGAAACTGGTATATACATATTTAAAGGAAAAGTACATTCTTATTCCAAAATAAGCATCTCTTTCCAAATAGTGTCATAACAGGAAAGCATATTATAATCGCATAACTCAGCAATATGTATTTATAAAAGGTAAGGTTTCTTTAAAAGAAAAGGCTTTCCATAGTCATAAAGGAAATCTGCTGTTACGAAGTGAGCCATAAACCTGAATATCCAGGTTCCTAGTTATGTACGTGGCATTATATTGAGGAGCTGTATCTTTAAAGCTCTTGATTTCCTTAGCACCAGACTGACACTGGTTCCTGGTAGGATACTCTTAGGATTCTGTGAATCCAGAAGCTTATTCCTGCCAGTTAAATACCCTGGTTCTGATACTGCCGTCGCAGTATTTAACGGTGGGTTTTGCCATGGTGTAACAAAAACATGAGACATAATTTCAATTACAACATCTTGCTGCTTAGATCCCTCAGATGTGAAATGAGCAAAGGTTTAGTGATGGGGACTTACCAACATTGCTTGTTCTCTAGATAATTCTCTAAAGTTTCCATGATGTATTGGCTTCCAGGTTTAAGCCACAAGAAGCTTGAAATTTATCTCTGGAGCTGAGATTTAGGTTTCATTAAAAGTTAAGCCATCGTCTGGAGCGCTGATGTGTTCTGCAGTGGGCAACTTGGCTTGTTAGTAACATTAGCAGATTTGTGAGTCTTCAAACACGTCCATGGATAATTGTGTTTCAGCCTTGTGTTCTTTATTATAATCCACTGTCTGATAATGGGTAGCAGGGTAGACAAGGGAAGGAAAAGTGCCAGCAAGACTTCATTCAGTCTTGTACATTCTGCCCGCAGCTGCTGTTCCCTCTAAGGCGATGGCTGACCTGGCATTTTTTCCTTTAAACCAGAGAGAGCCACGATTGATGGCCAGCAGCTTAATGCATTTCTTACCAGCCACTCATGGAGACCTTAAGATTACTGTAAAGAGACATTACAGGTCGAGGAGCTGCTTTCTGGAATCATTCTTCTTTCAGTAGTGCAAGTGGACAGCTTTTGTTTCTATCGCAGCCATCATCACTGTTTAAATTAAATAGGGCTCTTTGAAATGTTTTTGACAGAGCCGTTTGCTCTTGATAAATGCAGTTTCACTAAAATTGAAATGTTTCTCCAGGGAGGGTATCAATTTTGGCAAAGTTTTCCATGGGAAAGTTAAAAGGAAGCATCTTGGCTTTGTTGAGAGGAATTTTATGAAGCTGAAGTATTTGGGTTTGACTTCATCATTTTAATGAATGTTTTGATTTCCTTTTTTATACCAAGGTTGCAAAGGTAGATATTTAATAACACGATTGCACTCGTGTATTTCATTCTTTCTACACTATTGTCATAATGTGCTCAGCTAATTCTAAATCTTAGAAATCTTGGTTTGTGAGGAAAAGCTGACATTTCAGTTTAGCATGGAAACAGATTTTAAATTCTGCAGTTTCCTATGAGAAATCAGTTAAATGCAGGCATTATTAATTTCTCAGTTGATCTTTTAGTTCTTCGTAGCTCTGCAGCCTTCTGAAGAACTTCCATTGCATGAGAGCTGTTCCCTAGAAAAGATTATAGTGATAAATATTTGCCTTTCTAAGCCTAGAGTAGCATTTCTTCCTCTCACAGCAAGGTAGCCTTGTTTCCTATTGGACTTTTCTCACACTATTGATCATTTCACTTACAGTAACACCTTATTCTACTGTCTTTGCAATATATTATAATCACAACACTGCTGTTGAAGTAGAGATTATTTCTATTTTATGAATTAAAAAGGTGGCAGAGAAACTAAGATCCAGACTCTAAGACTCTTCTGCTGCTTTGGCTCTAAGGGACTTGCTCTGTCATCATCCTGCTGCATGATCTCACCTTGGGTGAGGAATTAACAGTCTTCATTTCCCTGACCACTCTGTGGCAAGCATCGAGCAGCAGTTGTGTGTCTTTCATGGATAACAGCCTATGATGAAAAATCCTGACTCATGTCATTTAAAGGGTTAAGAATCAAAAAGGCAAAGCAGCACCACCAAAATGCCATGCCTTTGATTTAATAAAGAGATAATCCTCTTTCTATTAGCTACGATAATAATGACTCACCAGTAGTAAATGAAGGAATATACACAGAGTGACATCATGTGAACAGCACAGTGTCTTTGGGACATAAAATGAAGAGGATTATTCCAATATATCAGTTCTGAGCCTAAAACTGGCATGGATGGATCAGGAGTAAAATTTAACATGAGAAATATTTATTGAAGCACTAACATGAGAAAGGAATTATACAACTGGAGTTATTAAAAACAATAAGCTCCTATTTCAAAAGCTTTAATTTCAGTAGAATAACATACACCCAAATCAACATAAGGCTGTAATTCTATTAAGTCATTTCAATGACATCATGAACCACAAGAGGGGATGTGCCGTGGTTTATTGATGTCTGCAAACCCCACCCCATTCCCTGGATGGAATTACAGCCTCCATCTTCCACTGGAGACCAGAGCTTCATCTGGTTCTTAATGGGGAGGGAATTGCCCTGAAATGAGCAGTTAGTCAGGACTGACATAGGTGGAAGGCAGAGGAGTTAAGGCATAGATAGCTCACAAAGCTGAATTTCCAGGCCTTCTGCTTCTAGATGGCCCATCAATGTGCTTTACCACAGGAGTTTCCAACTCCTTTATATGGATCAGAGAACATTTAAAACAGATTATAAACTGTAACAAATTAACATTGTGATTGCAGGACCTTACTCTGATTTTTACCGACAAGGGACTTGCTTTAAATTGATTTTATG
This sequence comes from Psittacus erithacus, assembly GCA_009867235.2. Classification (NCBI taxonomy): domain Eukaryota; kingdom Metazoa; phylum Chordata; class Aves; order Psittaciformes; family Psittacidae; genus Psittacus; species Psittacus erithacus. The sequence continues at coordinate 30,309 of WYDI02013849.1, read as the reverse complement.
GGTTTGGCGTGTCCCAGGTCAACTGAAAAATTGCTTTGCTTCCATTAAGTGGGAGCTAGGGAATGACTGCAAAAAGTCACTTGTCTATCTTTAGAACTAAAATGGTAGTTTTACTGTACCATGAGCAGAGAGAGGTTCCTATAGAGAAGGTTCCCATAGACAATGATTCAGAGCAGAAGTGGAGTAAAATGCAGATGGGAGGATGTTCAGGCTATACTGTTGTATACACGGAAAAGGTGTTGTATACAAGGAAAAGGTGACACAAACAACTCTCTGTGCCTCTGATGCAGGCTTGAAAAGGTTTCCCTTTAGCTATGGATGCACAACAGAACCTGGTCCCACAAAATACTTCTGGAAAATCTTTCAGCCCACCTCTTTCTATCAGAGTGCAGACACTATCACATGAATGTCAAGTAGATTGTTGGGCTAGACACCAGTAAAGTTTTATTCATACTGGGCTTGGATTTAATGTTTTACTATAACAAATAAGGAAACACAGTTTAGGTCTAACAGGCCAGAGCCTGCTTCTATTTACTATCCTTATATTCAGATACTAAATCCTGAATGTCTATTTCTGGTAAAGTGGATTCCAGTGTCAAGCAGAAGAATACCTCAGAGGTCAATGAGATTCACAGTGGTGCCACTTAGGATGGGTCCAGTGAGTCCTGCTTGTGCTGATGTCAACAGCAGCGCTGGGGGGAGGAATCCGCCCTGCTCCATTGCTCAGAGGGTGCTGACAGAGTTTCTTTTATGAGGAGTTTTAAATATTCTGGAATCTGCTTCCTACCCTCGTCCAGAGGAGCCCGGATTTGGTGACTTTCCAGGCATGCTGCAAAAGACATCCATTTGTCAGATATCTGGAGAAAGTAAATAGAAAATATATACAGACGAGATGGGGGAAGCTGGGCTATAGGGAATTCTACCTACGCTTTGGGGTTGGAACAATTTCTTATGCTCTGGAAAGAAGGAATTGTTTGTAAAAGGACTGTGGCAGTGTCTGGCAGTTCCAGCACGTCTGTATTTTCCCTGTGTTTCTCTTGTCTTCCCTACCCACCACTGAATGCTGAATGTAGAAATATTTGGTTATCATTCAATGAGCTGACTTCTTTTGGATGTTGGTCCTTGATAACGTAAGTTTCTAAATGCCTGATTCCATTTACTCCACTGTAGTGCGGCAGTGTTAGAAAGGCAGTTACTAGATGAAGCCACATCAGTAAAAAAGTGGATAAATAATGAAGAAGACATTCTGGAGTGGAGCTGTAAAGCTTCTAAGTAGGGTCATTTTTCTAATTATAGGATGGTGAGGCCGAAGATTCCAAGTGCCCAGGCAAAGGATGAAAAAAGTATCCAACTGAATAAATAAATCTCTTAAAGAAAAAGATAGTTGTCTGCCAAGAAACTTAATATGAAATGTTGAGAGTGCAGTTCTGAAAGAGATTTAATTGGAGATAGGCTCCTAAGAATAAGTAAATAGTCTTTCAGTTTCTCAACTAAAAGGAGAAACAGATGCCAGCTCTAAGATCTGAGATCAAATATGAAAAGGACTGAGGCCTCTAAATGTCACTTTAAATGTATATAATTAGATTCTTATCTTGCTAAGAGCTTGGCCAGTGCTTTTCCAGTGGAAGGTATAAACTCTTTAGATGTATTTTACAGCAAATGGCTCAATTGTCTACTTTAAATGCAGTTTAAAAAGAGAAATCTAGATTTTAAAATGTAATTTAAAATTTTCAGTGGCCTTAAGACACCACAGTGATGTGTCAGTTATGGCTAGGCAGTGTTTTGGCACTCATTAGTTTGGACTTACTGATGAGAGAGCCAGGATCTATGTCGTGTCTGGGTACCCCAATAGTGAAAAATACACTGATGACATTTGTACTTGACAGTGATGTTGGTTATAGATAGATCAGAGAATTTGAGTAAAATAAATCCATTTTTAGTCATTTAAGACCCCATTAGTCAACTTAGTCCTTACACATGGGCAACCCTTCGCTGGGGTTGGAGGTTAGTCATTAAGTTGCATATATTTTTGCCCTCCCTGACTTTGGTGGGGACCACCAAGGCAAACACTGAACCATGGAGTAGAAATGAATGTTGGCAGAAGGGGTGGCTCAGTCACTGCCTGACATTGCAATTTTTCATGTCCATGAGGACACTAGATAATTCAGCAGAAATTAGTATAACCCCACTCTGCCTCCAGCAGCAGCCAGCAGACCCAGGAGTTTATTTGGTTTGTCTGGGGCAACAGCTCTGACTCCAGTTCTACCGAAAGCCAAGACATAAAATGATTGTGACATTTCTGATCCAGTAGGAATTTGTAACTACCAGAACATTCAAGCAACTTTCACTCCACAAGTCACAGGTTCAGGTGGGAGGCTCAGTCTTGGGCTGATTCTGTTCAGTTTTGATTACTGCAATAAATCTGAAATGAAACTGAGCTTTCCAACACTGAGTTTCCAATGATGCCAGGCTAGATTTATGGTTCTGGGAACAAACCATACAGTTTTGCAGAGATTGTGGTGTTGCCATAGAATCATAGACCTAAAGAGTCTAGTTCAGTCCCTCTTGCCTGCTCTGAAAGAGTGAGCTCCACCTAAATACTTTGTCAGATGCTTGTCCAGCCCGTTTTAGGGACCAGTAATGGTGAAGTTCATAGAAAAACACTTAGAAAATGAAACTACCCCAGGCCGGCTCCTTTGTTGGCGCACCCAGATGTACCTCAGTGGCAGGCAGCGTTACGTGGCTATGGCCCATGCATGATGAAACTAGATCTTACTTGCATTAAATGTTTCCATTTTGCTGTTCAAAAACATTTCAGTGAAACAGTTTATACAAAACGATGGGGGGGAAATGGTTGAAGTGAGTCCATTTCCCTTATCTTGGGGAAAAATCTCGGGTTAAAGCTCAGAAAACTCAGTACTTTCTAGTTTTTCCAAAGAAATGTCCTACTGTTATGATATTGTGACAAAATGTAAAATTCCCCCGAAGCTGAAGGTTTCCAAGCATTCCCAGCAGGTCGGTGCAGTGTTAGAAAGAGTTTCATACAGTTTCCCTCCCTCCCCTCTTGTATTGGACGTGCTTCTTACCCATACTCCAAAGCTGCTCTAGAAAGACAAGGAAACAAGTGGCGAGTGAATGTCGTTCTGAGTAAATCCAACAGGAAACCTTTCCATTGCATTCTGTACACTCTGGGGCAGTACCAAGCAGAAAATCAGAGCATGATAAGGGGTGCCTAATTCTACTGGGCTCTTCTGCATGGCCTTCTGTTATCCCTGAATATGAACTGCAGCCTTGCCAGAAGCACTCTTGCCTCCACTCGCTGTCCTCTGTGCTAAACCTGTGTAAATCCACACCACAATTCCAGTGCTGCAGAGTCCTTTTTGGAATCAACAACACGTTTAGCCTGGCCAGGAGCATATCTGGGAGGGATTTTTGTATCTGTGGGGACAGTAGCACTGACCCTTGTGCGGGTCCTTGTGCGAAGGGGCCAGCGCAGACGAGTTGGCACCTCTGCAAAAGCCAAAAGCATCACCTTTGCCTTTGCTGTCTGCCACAGCACTCAGATCTCCCACTCGGTCCTGGAATGTGCCTCTTGTCTGCTACCCGGCTGGCTTGGGAAGTTTTGAAAAGGTTTAATTTAGCTCTCATTTGAGTCCCTTTGTGCTGCCAAAAAATCTGAACTTTGGTTCCAAGTGGAGCTTAGGAATCCGGGTTCCCAGGAGAAAAGAGGAGGGAAGGACAGGGGAGAAAAAGTTGGGCATTTTAAAGGAGGGAGAAGGAGATGACACCAGATAATATGTATATTTTTCCCCCTTTTTAAAGGGAAAGTTGTTTCATGTTCTTATCTGCTTCATGCTGTAGCACGGGAGATGAGTGACCAGCTCCAAAACCTGGATTAACAGCGACACTCGGTGGCCAGCTCTAACCGCCCACATTGGGCTTTCCGGGGCCCCTGGTGCCTTTCCTATAGGTGACAGTTCTCTGTCTATGCCTATTTGACATGCACAGATGTGCAGCGCAAGCCTGTGCTCTGAGGAGCAGCAGCATGGTCCTGTGTGTTGCTCAGCTATATCAATACCTTGTTGATAAACCTCATGCTATTATTGCAAGTGCAGCAATAGTTGGTGCATTCCTTAGGGCCCCAAGTCCTGGCTCATGAGAATGCACAAGAATCTCAGCTTTCATTTTGAAAATTCCTTGTACTTGTGTGGAAAAGCTTGATAATGTGATCCAAGCAATCCATAAGGACTTAAATATCTGGAGACAAATGGAAAAGAGGAAAAGAAAAGGAAAAACCAATGTGAGTTCTCTGCTACACGTTCGAAATAGCCTCATTACTTTGGAGATCTTGTGGCTGCTCTGCTTGTTGGAATGAAATGAAATGATTTGCAGTGTCTTACGATTTGATCTAAATATCCATAATACAGTAGCATAGGTACAGAAATAAGTTCTTTCTTGTAAGAGAAGAACATGTATTAAAAGCTGTGTTTGCCATTTCCGACTAATCTTTCCTTTTAAACTCTTTTCCCCTTTCTCAGTGACGTGAGTATATCCAGCTACCTCTGTAAAACACAGCAGCTTTGATCTCACTAGCTCGCATAGTCAACATTTGTGAACCTACAGCTATTAATAGTTTGTGGTGCCAATCCCAGTAATTAGACAGACAAGACACTGCATGTGTGCAAGTAAAGAGCAAATACACAAGGTAGCAGTCCCAGAGACAGCGTCTGCAGGAAGATATTTCTTTCCTATCTGGTTATGGCATCTGTTAGCAGTTTAACAACCAGCTGTCGGGGAGAAAACTCTGTGTCTCCTCAGAAGATCAGCAGTGGGACATTTCCAATGTTCTTCTTGACCTCAGCTGTCAAACATAATCGGGTTACCACACCAAGCAGTGAGCTGTGTGGAGCTGTCAGCTTATTTAACACCCAACGGGCGCAATTCTGCTGCCTGCTCTCCAGTCAGTGGCACTGCTGATACAGGAGGATTTCCCCAGAAAGAGTTCTGTATGAAAATACTACTGGTAATTAGTTTACTAATAGCTGCAGTCTAAGTTACGATGGAAGGAGCAAGAATAAAGGCATTTGTGTCAGAGAGAAGAGGTTTCACTGTGGAAGTTATTCATGCGCTGTGGCAGGGGACACCAGTGGCCAAAGACTGTCAAGTTTTCAAGCTGACTGCAGACTAGGATGAGGGAACGGTTACGCTGGAGATGTCAAAAGATCTTAGGGAGCTGGGGACCCAAATGCCAGGCACGTGTGAATGGAAGTTAAGTAGAGAATCCCAACTTGCCTCGTAGAGGTGCTGAATATGTGAAGTCCTCTGCCACCGTGAAACGTAAATCGCTAGGATCCAATTCACAGATGGAACTGTACTTCAAACTTTTATACTATAAATTATATTCTATAGAAACTTTAAGTTTAGGCTTCAGCTGAGAATTGTATTCCTTGCTACTGACCATTTCCAGACATGAGAAAGGTTACCTGTTTTGGAAGTGGCGTAAACTTGCATTAGGTAAAAGCCTGACATACACTGGGGGAAGTTGAACTGCCACAATAATCTGCTGCTGGATGAAAAATAGAACAGGAACAAATCTGGGAAGGGAGGGGAATGTGGGATGTGTGTGGAATAACCGGCTGGGGAAACATGCTGATCCCTTCAGCTTAACATTGAACTACCCTCATAACTGAAGGGTCTTCATAAAGCAGGAAACCTCAGCCTGAACCAGTTCTTACTACAACAACATAAATAAGGACTTCGGAGACTTGTAGTGAAATAAGGCTGAAGGAATTAAGAGGAGAATCAGATCCTCTTGTTAATTATTGAAGAGCCCCAAAGTTTCAAAGGAGCAGGCAACAGTGCTTTATGTTTCCATGTCACTCTTCATTTGAAGTTCTGAATGCTTCACAAATTGTGATTAAGCTTCAGAATAACTGTTTTACAGATGACCAGAATAAGGTGCAAGGAGATTAAACAATTTGTCCAGATTGACAGGGTGAGCGAAAGCAGGAGGAAAAGCAAGGGTATGTCCCTCTTTCCTTTGCAGAAGCATCATCCGATATGATTGGGGGCCCAGTGCTACTCCTGTGTATACCTTGTGCATAAAGCTAGTTATAAATTTAATGTTCCAGGATTAAGATTGGCAAAGAGCCCATAAAGAGGCCTGAAGTCATTGTATTGGTGAAGTAAGCTATTGCACATCACCAGCAGTTCTCAACAGCATACAGTGCCTCCATGTATATGACCTCAAATAATGTTTTATAAAGAGGATACTGGTAAGCAAAGAGCTTTCCAAGAAGGGGTGTTCAAAGATATCACAGTTATGGCTGTATATAGCCCAGACGCTGCATAAATACTGCTCACATTTCATGCTTCATTAACTTCTTTTGTAGATTAATCCATGTTTGCACAGAATGCTTTAAACCTGTTCGCACTGATCCCATGCATTTACTGCATGCCTTGCAGCTGCGGCTGCTTGATCCCACTCCATTAGCAGTTCTGTGAGCCATAGGATATGAGCTGGCCAGTGGGGACATGCGCATGGGTATGGACAAGGCAGAGAGGTGTGAATTCTCTGATGCCTTATTTGTGATAGATCCATTTCATTTACAAAGACATTGTAAATCACTGTCGTTCTGATCTAGCTTGATTCCCCATTTCATTCACACTGCCCTGAACATACTGACCTCAAGTGCTGTCACACCTGATTAAAGATAGGTGGGTAGAAAAAGAATTGGGTTCAAGTGTAGCTAAACATCTTAAATTCATGCTGTGGGCCAGATCTTGAGCTGATGTATTTCAGCAAGGATGTTACTCTATATCTGCTGAAGACATAGCTTCTAGTTTTTGATTAGCCAGAAAATAGCTTCTAAAAAGCCTGGGAATATAATATGCTGGGAATTCTTCACAGACTGTTTTTCCATTAGAACTGGCTGCCAGCCTGCTTACGAGGCTGTCTGACATCAGGTGTATCTTTCCTAGGAAATCTCCATTATCTGATACTGGTATTATTTTTGTACCAGTGATTGAATTACACTATTCTGTTCTTATTTCAAAATGAAACCATTCTAATGTAAAAGCCATGGATGGATAATATCCTTTAATTCAACCGGCTGAAGGCACTTCCTCTTGTTTTAACCAAATCAGTCTAAAAATTGAAATGGTCAAGAAACTGTAGTCTGAAAGAGCTCACGAGTTACATGACAGGGAGCTGATCAGACAGCTGTCTGAGCCAGGGGAAGTAAATACTGATCTCGTTCACACTGATCAAAACTCAGAGTTACATGCTAAAAGTCACAGGAACCACTTCGATCAGCTGAGGCTGAGATCACAATCGCCAGCTATCTAACAGCAGCACTCGGCCACGGCTGCGAATTAAATCTCACATCTCCATAAGAAAGTACCCTGTCCGACTGGAGCAGTGACTTCAGGAGCAAGGAGTGTTTGGGGATGTTTTTGTCTCTGACTGGAGTTGAGCAGAGACTGATGAGGTGTTATGCTGAGACACCTCAAAGGAACTGAGGTTTGGAAATCCTCAAGCCATCAGGCTGTTCTCAGGGCTGGCTCAAATGAGGCAGCCCACAACAGGCATGCAAAGTCACTAGTCCCTTTTCAGAAGCATCAGTCTCCATCTGCCTAGCAGACAGATTGGGAAATCAGGCTAATGTAGACATATTAGCTGTGAAAAGCCTTGAAAGTTCTACAAATCTGAAAAAGGGACTTACTAGTGCCTGTAAAATCTGCATGTATAGGGCAGGATTTCTTCTTCCCCTGAGCAGCAGAACATGTTGTACTGTCGCTGTTGGCCCCACAACACTGCTAATGATGCTGGATTTATGAACAGGCATTGGAAAAAGCTGACTCTCATCTTGGCAATGCTGGGACTCAGCCAGCCTGCCCACTCGCCCTTACTCTGATAGCACTGATGCTCACTGTGATGTGTTGCTTTTGAGGATGAATTATGGCAGAGAAGGCAGTATTTCTTATAATGATGCAAACTGGAAATGATTTGGTTCAGTTTAGAGTAACTGTGCTCTAAGAGGTGTTCTGTAAGAGAACCAGCCTAAATCAGTTTGAGCCACTTCCACAGCTTGTTCTACACACATTGCTCTCGGTGTTATCTCTCAACAGGACTAATCATCATGAGATAATTTATTAAATACTTGACTTCACTTTGCAGTTAGAGACCATGAAAATAGGAGTTACCCTGGAAACAGGTTGAGAATGACTACAGCACGTTAATATGACCGCATTGTACTTTGATTCTGGGATCATGTAAAAGGTATTGGTAATCCACCGGTGGAAACTGAACACACTGGGATGCATTTATTCAGGAGATGGATTCTTTTTTATTTCCCTCTCACCTCCTCCCACTCATCTTACCTGCGACTCTCATCCTGGGACTCTGATGAGGACTGTAAAAATACATGGGTTGGCTTTGACGAGCAAAATGATTCCCCCCATCTATGATGATAGTAACATTGACTAAAAGCGGATGAAACAGGCGGCATTATGATGTCAGGAGGATCAGAGCCAAAGGTGGTTTTCTGAACGGAGACTCTGCATGAATCTCCCCAGACTGCCCAGCAGTCAGGGAGATTATATTCTCAACTGTTAGAGCTGTTTACACATACCAGGCAGCACTGACTGCCTCTTTGTGGCAAGTTGTTTACATGAATTTATTTTGGGAAAATTCCATTAGACGGGACCAAGATTTCTTCATAAATCATTGAATTTAGCTTGTGTCCTGATAAAATTTGGTTAGTCATTTATTCTTCTGAGCAGCGCTTAGTTAGGAGCGCTCATTATTTGCAAGGAGCAACTTACATGGGTAATATAAAAATAATGGATTGCCTGTGGCTGTTTTCAGTGGTGGATATTTTACTCTGCTGGGAAAGATGTATTAGAAAATGACCCTCCTTACCAATTCATCTAATAAAACAAAGCACTCATTAACTGCAGTCACAGACCTAATGTATGCTCTGCATTTTGCTAATTTAGCCAGCCAAAATCTCCCAGTAAGGCACTGAAACCACTTTGAAAATGGTCCTGCAGATGTGTTTGCTGTAATTCGTATTGCTGTGTCCTCTGGAGCAGTAGGGATCTGGCTGGAGATATTACTGCTACTGCAGTGCTCGGCTTTCTCTTAATCAAAGAAGAATCGATGCTGTTGGACTGGGCTGCAGTGTCCTCATTTCATGCGCTAGCAGAGAGTGTTTTCACAATATATCACATCGTGAGAGGGATGGAGAGAGGTTGAGAGGACACAAAATTCATTCCTTAGTTTTGAAGTTATTCTTGCTTTGATCTAGCAGAGGTGCTTGTGATTTCAGGTGAACATACAAAATGTATGAAGAAATCTAATAGCCTTAAAATTCTATAATTTATAAAGCATCTTTCTGCCTATTTGTGACTTCTTTACTAGTATTTGCTGCAATGCATTCATCTGCATAGTGTATATCAACACTGTACAAAGATGCATTTAAAAAAGGTCCGAAAAGCAAAGCTGGGCTCTACATGTCAGTTTTAATACAAACTTCTGGCATGTTCAGACCCAGGATTTTGGTTGCTTCATTTCAAGGAAATGGACCAGGGTCAGATTCTTTGTCAGTACAACTGGATTAACTTTTTTTACAATGAGCTGTCTGCATCAGTTTACACTAACATGGAATTTGACGCCTTGCCATCGAATGGAAGGTGGCTTTTCATCCTCTAAATTCACACAGACGTATTAATCTAACACTGAGGTTTGGCATAATCTCTAATTTTATATAGCACATTTCTCCTCCAAGTGCCTCACAAATATCAGTCAAACGCAGCCATGTCTGGTTGGGAAGTTAGAAACATTCCACAATGCGCACTAAAGAAGGCAACTTAACGCCTCCTTTTATTAAAAATAACATTAATTCAGAGAACCACAGCTTCAATTGTGTTGGAAATACTCAGTCACTCAGACTAAACGGCATGAGGCTCGCTTAATGAGGTGTTTAGCTGCTCCTTCCAGAGCCTGTACCTCTGCTTCAGGCAGTCTCTGTGTCTCTTGGATGAGTCTAGGTTTTTACCTTGAATTAATAATTCGCACTTAAGAGCTTGTCTTGAGGAGATTGCAGTTCCCATAAAGACAAACTGATCATGCCTTGTGCAAATAAGGCTGTTCCCACTGAAGTTAAATGAGAGTAAAGAGTTGGCAATAATGCTGTTAATTGCTGCAAGCAGTGTTTTGTTATGGAAGAAATATTTCTGATATTTGACATTTTTGGTGATGTTGAACTCCTTATTCCACTCTTTTTCTCTTCATGTTCACCAGGAAAACCTCATATGCAAGTTACTGCGTCTGCAGTATGTCTCAGTCCTAAAAGCAGGTCCTCTGAGTAAGATCTCTCTCTGCATGCAGACAATTCAGATGAAGATTTAGGCTATCTTCTCAAGAGAAAGGAAGAAAGACAAAACCTTCCAGACAACAGGAAAAGGCAAGGATGGCACAGGTGGTTTGTAGGTTAGTCTATGGATTAATTCAAATAAAATAATTCAATTAAGTCAGATAAAGAGGATTTAACGGTTGGTCAAAGCAGACTGGCAGAGCTGGAGTCTGGATGTTCATTGCCAGTGCAGACAAGGGATAAATACATCATACCACTCCTATAAGCTTCCACCTTGCACACCGTGCTGCAGATGCAGATTTCAGAGCTGCTGTTAACCTCTGCAGGAGCAGTGGCAGCAGTGGATATTAAGTGGAAAGTGAGTTCTGCATGTGCAGACCCAGGTGGAGGCATTTCCCTTGCTGCAAGCTGCCACACCGCTGCTGATGTTCAGGACTTCCCTACATGAGCAACAGCTTTATTTTCCAGCTTGGGTTCCTGAAGGACTCTCTCAGCCTTTCCCTGAGAAATGCACAGAATCAACCTGCTTCCCAGCCAGCTCAGCCTTGAACTCTGCTTGTTTGGCCCAACCGACTTCAGGAGCTCACCAGCCACATCTGAGCATTTGAGCATCCCTGGAAGAACAGATGTTGCTGAGGCCAAAAACTTGGGTGTGAATTGGACCCCAAAAGGGTACACATCACGCTTTACTTTCACTTAGCACAATGTGGGAAGTTCTTGAGTAGCAACAAGCTTCAGGCCAAGCAGTTACTTCATTTTTTTTCTCTCCCTTTATTGATTGTTTGCTTTTAAAAACAGATTGGCACATCCAGTGATCATGAAAGCCCTGAATGGATCCAGTTGTAGTGTGGGCAGGATTTGCGTGAGTGCCTCTACAGAGCTCTGCCAATGCACTTTTGTCCTGGCCAATTCCTTCCCTTCCAAACCTTGGCCTCTCCAACGCAGACACTACCAAGTCAGGAAGAACTGAGACGTATTATTAGGTGGTTTTGAGCTGTGGATACTTGCCTACAGAAAATGCTGTGCTTGCTTTCTTCCTGACCAGACGCAGCACTTATCCTAGGCTTCCAGAGGCAAGACTAAATGTGACTAATAGGGAAAGGAAATGGTGAAGAAGGGCCATATTCACACCACTTGCCAAAATATGCCCTGTGGCGAGGGCCCTGCCATGAGGAGTTCCAGGGGATGTTGTGCTTTCTAGAGCATTAGGCAATGATGTGGCTCCAGTCTGTCTTGGGGATAGGATTCCCCTTACTGGCTGAACATGGAGGCCTCTACCTTTATTTAGGTTGCTGTACTATGCCTATCTCTACAGTGCCCAAACACATCCCTGGCTAAGGGCAGAACCTGCAACTCCTCTTGCTTCCAAAGGACGAAGGGGACCATTGTGGCCTCCCCTGGCACAGAGCTGGTAGGTCAAGTAGAGCCTGGCTGTTATTCCCTGACAATTCACATGCACACATGCTGGGGCTCTCCACATCCAGGGGCTAGGCAGGGTGTGAAAGGCAGTGTGTCTAGTGACCAGAGATCCAGAGAGCCTGGTTTCTGCCTGGCTCTGCCTCATGTTCTGTGTGACTTCAGGGAAAACTGCATAGCATGTTTGTTTCTCTTCACTTTGTTTGCCTTTTACATGATGGTAGAGCACTATCATGTAATTGCATGTACTTGAGGGGGCTGTGGTGTTATAAATGATGAGGCATTAAAGATCATGTTCTTCAAGCTGGAAGATCTCACACTAAAATGAGCAAATGCAGAGACTGGAGAGGTTTGGTGTTACCCCTGATAGATAGCGACTTTTAACTGATTAAATAATAAGTGAAAACTTTAGCTTCCTAAAAACATCCAGAGTGAGGATAGGTAAGCAGAGGAGAGCTGTCTGTCAAACAGAATGCAGAACTCACAGAAAACCGTTTCCCCTATGCCTAAAGGCAGGGGCTATAAAATAGAATTTTTTTCCCTTCTCAAATCATTTAAACATAAGTAAGAAATCAGTAGCTCCCTCTTCAGAAGCACCCTAAGGAATAAAAATGCAGTGAATCATGGGTATTTTATTACTAGTCTGTGTGTCTATCTGATGGCAAGCATCAATGGCTTCCCTTACACAGGCTGCCCAGGGGGATAGAGGAATGCAGGGAATAGCTTACTAGTTTCTGTGTCTGTCTAGTGGCAGAAATCCATGTTTTCTTATAGAAGACACTGTGGTAATGCACGGGCAGCATTTCGGTGTGTGTGCCTGGCTTTCTGGTGGCAAAGCAGAAAGTGGGATTGAAATGTTGCCACTCACGAAGCGCCTGCTGTGCCAGCGAGGCACGATGCAGTAGAGGCAGGAACTTTCCCCATGCACATTTGTTAAGGGTAGCCAAGGACAAATGTTAGGAGACCAGGAATGCTGGGAGGGGGAATATCCAGTTTAATAATAGAAACAGGTACTGATACAGGGGTTTGTTCTGCCTTATGGGGAGGGAATATGGGCAGAAAGGTAGTGGTTGACAGTCAGGTTAGGGTGGAAGTGCAATAGGGCATCAAATGCTTACATTGGTATGTCTTACTGCTTTCAGAGAGCTGCTTCTGTGTGACTCTTGATTACAGTGCAAACCTGGAAGGTCCCAGTGCTTGACTCCCCGCATAGTCTGAGGCTCACAAGCAAAAACAGGGGGTCAGAGAGGACCAAAGCCAGCCGGTCCCAGAGGAAGACATTTCTTACCCATGTTGCTGAGTGATCTCAGTTATAGTGCTTTTGTTTTATCTGCACACTCTTTAGAGAGGGACTGGCTACCAAGCCATGAGCATCATGCTGTGATATCTCCCTGCAGCCCATAATACCTATCTGAGCTTTAATACTTCAGATAGAAAGTTAGCCGTGTCACATCTACACTGGAGACCACAGGGAAGAGTAAAGATATACTGGGTAACTTCAAATAAGCTGGTGGGGACAGAGGGCACTCCAGCTGAACTGAATGGGGTAATTTACCAAAAAGCTGGATAAATTGGCCTAATTACTTTGTACTAACCCTGCTTTCTGCTGCTAGCCTCATGTTACTGTGGGAGCTAGGTGGTTTCAAAATGGCTCTCATGTCTCTGCTTTACATCGCAGCATGACACGCAGACACACGCCAAGTCTTAATGTAAAGACTGTAAGTAACAGGAATCTTGTTCATCCCTAGATAAGATACCACAGTGATTAACTGCCCTCATTGTTAAAATTGTGCCTGTTATTTATTAGCACAGACCAGTCTGTACTAATAACATTCTGATCTTAAAGGGAAAGGGTTTCTAAACACCATGGCTGGTGCTCTTAAACCTCTTGGCTGCTTCTGAAGATTGCTTTTTGCTGATAATAGCAGTGCTCCAAGATCTGAGGCAGGAAGAGCTGCTTGCTGCTCAGCTCAGTTCACGCTTCTGTTCATCATTTCCTTATAGCAAAACATAATTTAAAAAACAAGCCATATAAAACGTTGTTCCTGTAGTGATTTATTTTGTTTGCCCGGTGTGTGGAGACACGATGTTCTCCCGGCCCCTCGCAGTGGTTGTGAGCGTTTGGCCTGGCTGTTTCTTGTGGAAAATCATAAAAATATTTGGTGAGCAGAAGAGAGATGCGAAGTGCTTTGGTGGTCTGCTCAGGGAGGGTATGGAGAAAGGCTCTGTGTTTTGTTTTGAGTGAAATGGCAGGCTGTATCCTTTACTGATGGCAGAGACACACCAAACTGCAGCAGAGTTTGGTATTTTTCTTGTAAATCATTATTTTCAGTGAGGATGTTGGAATGTTTGGCGTGCACCTCCTCGCTGGTATGTTTTCAGTTTAAACTACTTTCTGGTGTTTTGGTGAAGGTAAATAAGCATCCTGACAGGGCAACCCTTGGAGCAGGCCAATAGCCAAGGCCAGCTGAAATTTAATAAGACAGAGGGTGAGCAATTCCCAGTCTTACAGGAGATCAGGAGACATGGGTAGCGCGTCTGAGTCAAAGGGCTGGAAACCAACCTTGGCAGGCTTTGGATGAGGCGAGTAAGAGAAGAGCTGGCCAGCTGAGAGAGGAAGTTGTTAATGCTTCAGAAGTAATTGCCTGGGGGGAAAGAAGCTGTAATCAAAGCCTATTAGCACCAGAAATATAATTTACCCAATGTCATCATATATGGAATTAGAGGTATCATTTCAGCGAAGACATGCATCATGAATTCAGTTTTAACAAGAAAACCAAATTTTGCTACATTTTCCAATGCTTTTGATCTGTGCTGGTTTTGAAAGGAAAAAAAAATAGTCCAGAAGTCTCTCATAAATACATTAAAATCAATAAATGTGAACGGACAAACTTGAAAAGAGCTATCACTGAAATCATGACAACTGAAACTTAAAGTATTTAGTTATTCAATATCAAATTAACACCTACAAAGGAGGTTTGGAGCTGCATGATCTTTAAGGTCCCTTCCGACTGTAACAATTCTATGATTCTGTGACTTGCAGATAAACTATACAAATCCTAATCAAAAAATGAAAATGGCAAAAAATAGCATTTGCTATAAACCCTCTGGGATATGGCTACTTTCATAGTGACCTGTGGATAGTAATTTTATGGATAGTTCTAAGTCACTCGTGGCCCAGGCGTGGAGCTACTATTACCAACATTGGTTTTGGTGTCGCCATTGCGGTGACCTACAATATCATCATGCTGCTTCTTGGACGCCCTGTAGGAGAGTCCTTGGATCTCAACTCATCCTGATTTACTCTGCGTCTGTTATATCTGCAGAGATATTGCGTATGTTGTAATTGAGTGGCTAAAGAGCCCAATTCCCGCTTGGACCTTTCACTGCTGACTGAGGGAAGCACTGCCCCACAGTATCATGACTCTTTCCATAATGTGATGTGCAGGGAATTGCATAGGGAAGCTGAAATTCCAAGCTGGACACTCAGACCTTCATGTATGTGCCAGTTCTAGCCCAGAAAGAAGGTGTCTTAGAGAAAGTAGGAAACTTGCAATATGCAGTCAATATTTTGTCAGTACTCTATGGACAATAGTCCATATCGACCCCTTTTCACTACGGTCCACACTTTCTATCTGTAGCTAATGTATGTGCATACACATACATGTTTTGATTTGCCACTTCATTTAACTCCTCTGTGCTAGGAGAAATACTAATATTTATTTCAGAACACTGTAAAGCTTTTCTGCTGCAATGTCTGCTTTCTGATTCCAGGAGAACACTATCATGTGAAAGAACCTATTCAAAATCCATTGCATTCCCGTCCTTTTAATTTATGCAGTCAGATTTATACTCTAACTTCACATATCAGTTCTTGTCTGCTCTTGAGCTCATTTGCTTTCATAGCAGACTGAGCTGCTAAAGTGGCTGCATACATACCAGCCTCCTTACACTGGAATGATATTGTCCCTAGGTGGGTTTCCTTATAATTGCCACAGATCCTCCCAGAAATTCTGGCAGAGCACAGAGCACATCACAAGTTCAGCAAACGCGAGACCATCAGATGATAAAAGCCTGTTTGTGCTGCTCTTAACTCAGTAGGAGTAATAGCTGATTCTTCACATGCCCAAAATGAAATTAAGGGGGGTACTCAAAGAGGTTGTGGTTACACGGTCACTTTAATCTGGCAGGAATCTGGCTGCTGCTGAAAGGGGTTGTTCCACTCCTCTCCCCCCTCTTCCTCTGCACCCAGTCACTCTTTTCACCCACTCTTGTCTGGCACCAGTGTTGCTACGGCTTTGGAACAGACCTGATCCAGCTGAGTATCGGCTCCATTAGTTGTATGCTTAGTTTTCCTTTTTTAATTAGTTTCTTAGGGTGGCACAGCTGCATGAATGCTTGTGCTGGTGTAAGAGAGCACAGAAATGAGTGTCTGGGGGAAGAGGGAATGGAAGAACCACTTTTTCACTAGCAGCCCAGAGGGCCATTGAATAATAGCCTGATTAGACTAAGAGCATCCAACCCACACAAGTGAAGCTAGCTAGGACGTGAACCTCTCGCATCCTTTGGTAACTCCTGTGCTCTCTGTCATAAGCACCTTCCTGTTTCCCAGTAGCCACTGTGCACTTAGGATTTCCAAGCACTCCTTGTCCTAGGAATCCTCTGCCCATCTCTTCAGCAGCAAACATTATCTGTGTTGCCTTCTTTCTTAGCTTGTGATTTCTACAGTCCCGCAGCAGTCCTGCTCCCAGCATGTCAAATTAATTCTCGTCTCCTGGTCTCATTTTTTGCCTTTTCCCCACTATGTGCATGCCATCCCAAACTTTTCCACAGACCAGTCAACCAAATTAAAACAACGTATTTTTCCAAATTATCTAAACAATGAGCATTTCAGTTCTGAGACCCAGCCCAAAGATCCTTTCCCAATTCAGTGAAATATTGTCCTAGTTCTGTTAGGCTTAGGGGCAACACGCAGTACATACACAGTTGAGTTATCCCAACAGCAGAGCTGTGCTTCAGTTGTGGCTCCTGGGTTTCCTCCTTTCCAAAAGAAGCAATCCGTGTTAGCATTGTGCTTGGCTCCGGCTGCATTCCCTCCTTGCCGCCTGGCTGCCGCGGCGCATGAGGGGTGCCAAACCAGAATTCCTCAGCTCCCCTTCCCAGCCCACCCGTTCCCCACCCGTCTGTGTGGGAATGGGGAGGGACAGTGCTGGGACCTGCTGCGCCAGCAGCCAAGGTAGGAGAAGAAAGAGAGAGCTCCCAAACTCTGTCATAGGAGAAAAATTCTCATCCCCACTGCTCAGAGCAGGCAGGTTCAAACCCATTGGCAGCAATAACTTCTGTAGCATCTGTGACTTTCTTTGCTGTGATGTACACAGCCCTTCTGTGCAGCACATCTGCACAAGACAGGAGCAGAATGTGCTGACAAAAGGGAGCACAGAACCCAGTAACAGAACAACAGAAAATGCAGCATCATCATGGAAGGACAGAAATCTTCCAGGTCAGTGTTTTCCATTTGCTCATGCTTCTTGCAGTTTTATCACCGAGCTGATGATCACTATTGCGGGTTATATGCACCTTCTGAAGGCAGTTGTCTGGTACAGAACAGCTCAACACCACAGATTTCATCCTCTGCCATTGTTTCAGTCATACCAGGTGAGAGTCTGTGACACCTTATAGCAGTTAATATCACTGTATCCCCAAACCAGCCCATTCAGTCTGGCTAGCAGAATCTGGGTGTGAACTGTTACACTGACTTGCTATATTTATTCCCCCTGTTGCAGTAGAGGCTGATATCCAGTGATCTGTCCAGGTCTAAAAGAAATGAAAATCTGGCCATTCAACTTGAAATCCCTTGTTGGAGAAAAAAGGTGAGGTTTTGTTTTCAGATGGACCCTCCAAAATGAGTTTGCTGAGACTCGCCGTGAGGAGTACTGCCATTGCGCTGAAATCGGCTCTGGTGACAAATACTTGCACTATTAGGATAAAACTTAAGGTGACAGTAAGGCTTTATTGTAACTGCATTCTGAGATAAATCATACACACAGTTTAACAAAAGAGTCTATGAAACAAACCGGAGGTTCCTGCAGAGAAATATCTTCATGGTTTGACTCAAAACCCAGGGGAAAGACACTTAACTCCTTTTTTCCTTAGGGGGAAAATGTGCTCTCTCTTGCTTTTGTTTTCCTTTTATTTTTCGGTGGCTTGAAATGTTTTCTTATTCTCTGACTTGCTCTGCTCTGTTCCCTCCCTGCTCTTGGAGCTCGTTTCTATTTCTTTGTCTCCAAAAAAGATTGCATTTGTATCATCCCCAGACAGGTCACCGGAGGTACACTGAGTGCACGCTGGTTATGTTACACATCTGGTTTATATCCTCCTGCACTGAGCCCCTTCACATCCCAGAATACAGTATTTCTGTATTGTTGCTGTATATCAAAACACAGACGCACAGACAGTGGGACTAGGTAGGCACAGCTACACCAGACACTGCCTCATTAATTCCATTCAATTAATTTAAAATAGCCACTTTTCTTGTAAGCACAGCTCCCAGTTCTTGAAGTAGAAGCAATATCAAACTCAAGAACCATGAAACACAGCATTAACTTCTCTACCAGAAGGGTTTTCTTTGCAACAGCCTTTTGGCATTTGTGCATAAAATGAGGGACAGACTCATTTTAGGGACAGAAAAAAGAAATTTCTTCTTAGAATTTGTGGCAGTCTCTCATTTTTCATGGTATGGACTAAACCAGAGATTGCCATACTAGTGATTCTTTGTAGGTTCAGGGGCTTCAACACAGGAGATAACATATGTCCTACAGGTGAACCAAGGACAAACGTAAGAAGGCGGCAGATGTTCGATGCCTTTAGACTGGCATCTGCTGCCCCTTCTCTGCCAACTTATCTGCTCTTCTCTTACGAGACAGGACGAACCTTTCTCGGTCAGCACAGGACAATAGCTCTGGAGGCAGAATGAAAGGATTGTGCCAACAATAATCCCTGTGGCACTGCCTCTGGGCGAAGGGATCCTCAGAGCACAGGAGGAAATACTTTATGCTGCCTTGGGCTTCTCCGAGTCTGGCATCACCTCACTGTGGAAGCGTTTTGTGCCATAAGCAGGTTTGGTTTGGCCTGTTACCAGCAACAGAAACTTTCTTTGGGTTCATCTGTAAGTTTGAACTAATCTTTGCTCAGATTTGTTGGTGTTTCAGGCTGGTGCAGTGACACAGGCCAGGCAGGGTTACAGCCATCACTCGGTGTGGTGACCTGGTGTGGTTCTGAGGTAGGCATACAATGTTAGTGGACTGATGGGCTGACAGCCTGACAGCCAAGCAGTGTGCTGGGCAGCCCCAGGGCAAGCAGGTTCATGAGGAACCCCTTGACACTGCAACCACCCAGTGAAACTGCAACGTCATGAGGGAATCAGGCATCCCACAGATCAGCTCTTGTCATTGGAATCTCTGCTTCTGTAAGCACCTGGGTCTGCAAACACATCTGTCTGTGTGTCCTGAAAGGTGTGGCAGGAACAGGAGCTGGCTCGAGCAGCGCATGGAAGAGGGGCAGCCCTCATTGCCCATTGTCTCCCTCCATCCTTCCATGCATACCCCAAACATGTGTGCACACATACACCTGCACACACCCAGTTTCACTCTGATTTGTCCCTGGATTGAATTAAGCTGAAGGATCAAAGAGCAAAGCTGGGTCACTGTTTCCACACAGAGCAGAGGCAGGGACTTTGCTCTCAGAAACCAGCCTGGTGTTTGTCCCTGCTGGCCTCACCTGATTCAATCAAAGTACAGCCAAAGGTCTTCTGTTTCCAACCCTAGCTTGCTCCCATCACATCCCCCTCAGCTTTGTTCCCACCTGGGCTCCTTCCAGCTTTGTCCCATGTTCTCCAAATTGCCAGAAAGTGTAATTCCTCTTTTTTCCGTGGAGTTGGCATTGAAGCTGGAAGTAAAGACATTTCTGTCTGGTCAGAGGGGGGGAATATCTGTTCCAAATGCTTTTGAAATAGGCACATCAAACTTTATGGCACTCCTTTTAGAATAGTGGATTCTATTTTCCTTATATAAACTTTAGTGGAGCAATTTTCCATGCCCGCATACATGCAGACTGCTTTATTCCAGGGCTTGGGGAGGTTGGCTCTCCAGCAATTGAGCCACGCAGAGTTTCTCAACGTGAGCTTGCATTTTTGGAAGCATTACATCTTCAATTTTAGCTTAAGGTTCTATTGAAAGTCTGGCTCTTAATAAATAATGAAATACAGTTATGGAGCTTTTCAGTTTAATGCAAACTCTCAGTGCTAACTTAAGTAGAATTGGGATACATTAGTTACTGGCTCATTATTCCACCCTAAAAATTTTAGGATGGTTGAGGTGATGTATTTATAGTTGCTAAGTACCCCAGCCTAATAGCAATCAATCTGAGCAATGACATGCATTGTTCCTGTGATAGCAAAGGAGATCAGAAGGTGATGTTTGTAGGTGGTAAAATCTGGTCGTGAGGCAAATAAGTGAACAATGTCTGCATGCCAGTGTTATGGTAAATGCTGATCTCCTTGATTTTCAGTAAGCACTACAATTCCTTGCAATGTCTAATCAGCTCTGTCACCACAGGGATGAACACAGCCAGTGCAGTCCAGAGTTAGTAAGGTGGCCTATATGGCAGCATTATATGGGGAGATGTTTGTATGCTGCTTGCCGTTAACAGGACCTGAGTTTCAGCAGGGGACATTAGGCACTTCTGTAACTGGATTACACAAACATAAGGAAATTCCCCAAAAGTGCATGAGCTACTACATACCTGGCATCTTTTGTAGTCCTTCTGCACAGGTAATGCTCTGTAACATCTCTGACAGGACAAAGACAGCAGAAACACAAAGGTGAACATGAAAGAGACACGTGTGGGCTTAACTTGGAGCAACAGTGAAGGAAAAAGTGACCTTGCTGTCATTGCGTACATTTCCTTGTTTAATTTAGGAGTCATGTTCTAAAAGAACACATTTTGCTATTTCTGTTGTCCCTGTGCTGCTCTCTGTGCTGGTGATTTACTGTGTGTAGCCCTGAGCTGTAATCCATTTCTCCCTCTGCTCCGGCGAGTCGTTCCGCGCACGTGTGTGTCCTGCTGCTGACAGCCTGGAGCCGCAGGTGCTGTTCACTCCTGAGAGAGTGTGGTTTCAACAGCAAAGCTGCTGATGCAAATAGAGCAGAATTAAAAGCTTGGGAATAAATTAATAAATTAACTGGATGGCTTTAACATTTGGCATCCTGGCAAGTAGGAAATAGATGAGCAACTGAAGTGATGGAAGTTGCCTCCTTCTACCCTGTGGCAGCCATGAATTTCAGATATACAGGATGATTCCTTCTCAAAGCAGACCTGGAGATACATCAGCACTGAGTGTGTAAATAATGCTGCAACCCTTAGTGAGCCCAGTCTGTCGTCCATGCTAGAACCATGCCTCCTCGGGATGGATCCCAGCCAAAGTGTAAGCAATGCCCTCTGTTCAGGGCGCTGCTGGAAATGTACTGCTGGAGTATTTTGTTTGAAGGGAACCCTCTTTCCTTCTGGAGTGTTTGAAACCCTGTGAATACCTCTGGGGTGAGTCACCTCTAGGTGCATCTGAAATAATCAATACACAGGCTGACCAGTGGCAGAGCTAAACCAGACAACCACAGTACACACCCTTAGACACATTAGTAGTGTTTGGTAAGAAAGCTTTAACCTCCCTGGGCAGTTTAACCACAGCTGCAGAATTTACCAAGGAGGAGGCTGTGCAGCTGATAAAAGCACCTTAAACCACATGGAAGTATCCCCAGTTCACTAAAGCTGAGAACTGAGAGGGTCCAGTTCACACTTAAAACTTGGAGTGAGACAAGGAAGACATTTCTGACTCTTGACTCCATAGTCTGTTCCATCTGTGTGCGATTCTTTCCTGAGGCTGGACTGGAGGGCTGTGGCTGATACAATCACACATAATGAGTTCTGTAGGCATGCACCAAAACAGAAATTGGCTTGCTATGAGCTGCAGGGATTTCGGTCTTTGACTCTATTTCTGTGGTTGTTCACTTTGCTGAAAGTCATTGCACTGAAGGGCCTCTGAAGAAACGCTGTTAGCCCAAAGCCATATTAATATTTAAAATGTTTTTTGCAAGTAGTGCCACAGCTGTGCAGTGTGAAATAGGAGACATTTTTCTCTCTTTCCCTGAGCAGCTCTAAAGCATCTAATAATAAACAGGGAAGAGTGAAAAGAACAAAGTTTGGGTCTTGCCATTGCTCATCTAAAATACCAACTGTTAACACCCTGCTGTAGATTTGAAGTGAACAAAACTTTGTGTATCACTGAAATACCCTCAAATGTTGAGGGCTTAAAAACAAATTTCTCTGGGCAGAAAGTGTTCTTGAAAACCTTCATTTCTGCAGCTGGGATGCTGAAATGCAGTTCAGATCCACCCGCTGCTGAAACATGAGCTTAATTTCTATCAGTTTGAGTACATCAAAATATCTGTAAATATATACATACATAGAAATAAACAGATGCATTTATATGGCTTGCTTTGAAATGAAGTTTGTTGTCTGCGAGCCTAAAATTGTAGTTTTCAAATTGGAAAATGAATAAATTTACATGCATGGGTAGCAGGGCTGAATGAAAGCAAGCTCTGGCCTACCATGGTGTCCTGTGCTGCCTCTTGCCTTCAGGTTCTAGCCTGGCCCTGCTTAGAATTGCCAATAAACGTCAGAATTGGAAAGAACAAGGTATGTCGTGTTGGGAACTGCTCCCTCCCTAAGGCCACAGGCAGAGTCTGCTGTACCCAAGTCATATTTCAAGCTTTTCTTTGTGTCCATGGGGGCTAGAACCATGTTTTCTAAATGGCAGATGAGATTCTGATTTCTTCATGCAACTCTAGGAGATAACTAGTAGCAGTTCAGGCTTGATCCATCCCAGAGAGTATTCGTGACACCAACCTGTCGTCCCCTTCTGTGTTAGCAAGGAAATGAGCATGTTTAGGAGTTACCAAAATTGTATTTGGTGACAACTTAAACAAACGTGTTCCATTACCGTGTACCATAGCCTCTTTACTCCTGTGAAGGCTGGGATTCACTGGAGAACTTCCATGGGCAAGACTCACTTACATTTTACAGAATGAGACCCTTACTATTTATTTTTTAATCATATTTTTTTAATTATCTCTTTTTTAGGCTCAAGACCTCTGATTCTTGTGAATCGTGGTATTCAGCTGTTGTGCAGTCTGAGTTTCTTCCACAGTCACCTATTTGAAATGCAATTCATGCAATAATACAAGATATCTGTAGTGTAAAATAGTACCAGTAGATAATACAGGACAGGACAGGACAATATAGAATAGCCTTCTATAGACTAGAAAGAAATCAAATCTACAGCTGCACAGTACTGCTGTAGACAATTCCTGATACATACGGTTATTGGCCACAGGTCTACCTGGTGTGTGAACAAGAGTATGATACTCTTTGTTTGCTGTGGAGAACTCTGTCTTTATTTAGCCTTTACTACCTGTCAGTTGCTTTCAGAAAGCATTTGCTTTGTGAACATAACATTTCAAAAGTGGGGGGGGGTTTAAGTTATTCTAGTTTCAGTTTTAGAAAGGTGAGGAATCCAACATCCTACTCTGAGTAGGGCTCTTTGATGGGTGGGGATGCTGCATGAATGATAAATATACCTGCAGACTTAGAGTAAATATTCAATGGCATGTAACTAAGGTTATGTGATGTAATTAAAGAGTAAATTTTACACAGGTTGACCAAAGAGGCCTTGTCACTTCCCAGTAAATTAAAGAGTCCTCCACTGGACCTATGAATGTCTTGTACTAGTCTTCTTCCATGACTACAGGAACAGCTGTTTTGACTGACTGTTCCATTCCCTACAGGTAACAGGAGTCCAGTGCTGTTCCTGTGCATGCCATGCACCAATGAATTGAGCACAAAACCTTTTTGCAGCTTTTCCCGTGGCTGACACTCCATGTTAGTCATTCCTTTATGCTGTTGGGTTTCTTCCCAGAACCTTGATCAGTCTTTCCCAGGAAAAATGTGCTCTGCTGAGGACTTAGAGGCAGCATGGAGAGGAAGGCCATGCTATAAGCCTGGATTAATTTCACACTTCAGATGTGTGTGTGTGTGAGGTGAAACTGCCTTCTTTGCTTAAAGTCCCGTGGGTTTACATACCCTTCTCGTGATGATCTGAATGTCCAAACTTACCCATGATTGCAGAGAGTCTCCTGGGGAAATGGATCCAGGGCATGCTCTGCAAGGGATGGAGACTTTTTGCCTGGTGCTGTGCTTGTGAAACAGTCCTTCACTGGTACAAAGAGCAGGTGGGAATAAGCTGGGGCAAGGAGGGAGAGCTCTGTGCTTATTCCAGACTGGGTGAGGCCAAACCATGTGCTGTGAAGGATCTGCCACATCCTAGTCAAGGTTTGCTTGTACAGGAAAATGTTGCTATTGCTCCATGATTGAAAGGTAGAGATTCTCCATCCCAAATGTTCCATGGGCACCTGCGCAGCTGTCTGGGTAGCAGTGGACAAAGATGCTGCCAAGTGAAATTCAGAGCTTCATAAGCATTGGATGCTTTGCAACCACAGGAGTAAAATGTTTAAAGTATCATGAACACAGGTGTCTGAGCAGGCAAATGGCCATGTCAGTGCTACACAATTGTTCTTTCTGCATAATAACTGAGGATCGGATTTTGAGAAAGTTCAGTGATAATTTTTGTAGACTTCATGTCCCTCATAATCCATGACAAGAAATGGACACTGGTAGAATGCCTATTTTGAGAATCTTCTTTAGGATCAAAGCAATCATGACCTAGAAAGAGCAGGTAAATCCCCTCGTTGTTCATTATTAAGCATGCTTTATTTACATTTACATTTGCATTCCTGTTACTGGTAAGGCTTGGTTTGATGTTTGGCTTTTCTTCCTATGCAGCTCTGCAGCAAACCTGTTTATTTAAATCACTCATCACTGATCACACCTTGGATTCCTGGGAGGTAGGTGAGCTCTGCTATAGTCATCTTATGGACATTGCCTGGCCCATTGCCTCCCAACCAGAGAGGAGCAAACCCATCATTCTGCAGAGTTTAGTTTAAACTGTCTCTAACTGATCAATAGAGGCTGTGACAACACTCAGAGTAGTTGAACTTTGTCTATTAGGCCTGGTTTTGGCCAAAAGTAAAACTGGGCCCACCAAAACGTGAGCAATCTGCTGATTGAACAGGGTAAATCTATGTACTAGAGCCATTTATCTTAAATAACCAGGACAAGCTCTTATTCTGCAAATAATTATGTGTGTGGATAATTTTTCTCATCTGCTTGAAGTTTATTACTGATGCTGGAACTAATCCTATACAGTGCATGGGAAGTATATAGAAGTACATCCTGATTGCATTAAGTGGAATATTGGACTCTGTTGGAGAGTAGAAGTGCTATGGATCTGATAATCCAGGCATTTTGTAGACTGGATTCTTGTGTCAGTTTTATAGGCACTATATGGGTACATATTCATAGTCACGGCAAGAGAGTTCAAGAGCAAATGTCTAAGCCAAGTGTATTCTGAGCACTTAGAGCGTTTTGCTAAATTCATTTCTGAAGCCACTCAGTAGTTACTCTTTATTCTGAAAAACTGAAAATGAAGCAATATTCTGCCCTACTTTGTCTTTGGTCCAAGATCTCCTTAATGTTGGCTCACTCAGTTTAATAAAGGTATGTGTATGATGCTCTGTGCGAAAAAGAGAGATGCCCAAATGGATCTTTAGATCCAAATCCCCCCTGGAAAAAAAATTGTACTTAAACTCATCATCACTTACTGAAATATCCCAAAAAAGACAGGCAGGAGCAAGAGGAACATGGGATTTTCAATAGTGCTGGTTCTTCAAAACTCTGGTTTCATGTTGAGCCTTACACTGGGCTGGACATGCCTGTTTGATAGAACAAGGATAGTTGTATTAGCTCAAAGTTCATTGAGTGTTTTCTGCTTTTTCCTGTTCTTCATTTCCATGCACATCTTTACCCCAGACCTGAAAA
Source organism: Psittacus erithacus (assembly GCA_009867235.2). Lineage (NCBI taxonomy): Eukaryota > Metazoa > Chordata > Aves > Psittaciformes > Psittacidae > Psittacus > Psittacus erithacus. The sequence goes on along the minus strand of WYDI02013849.1, from coordinate 4,468 downwards.
AGGATTAAAATGCCAGAAAGGAGACAGATCACTCAGCATTTCCAATCACCTACCAGAAATCTCAAGACACACAGTTCTCACAAGATGTTCTGCTCTTTGTAGACCATAAAAGGCTCAGATAACCTCCCAAAGTACACGCTCATCTCCTCAGTCATTAAAAACTGAATTTTTACTGAGAATCTAAACTGGATTCCTGCCGCAGTGATCCCATTCAGTCAATCCAATTTCACTGCATTATTTATGCATTCATTCATTAAGTCAGATAACAGAAGTCTTCGTTCAAAACAAGGCTGCAATTATGGCAGAAAGGGAGCCCCAAAGTACTGCAAGGAAACATTTCCATGCACGCTGTTTCATTTCACATTGTTACGGGCATTTGCTTTGTCTCTGACTTTGATGTTCACTTTTCAGAATGCTCCAGAGAAGCAGTGCTGTCATCGTGACTAGAAGAGTACACTTACCTGTCCAGCCCCCATGAGAAGCAGGCAAATACTCTGTCATCTGAACTACAAACTGGTAAGTTCAAGTTTTGCATTTCCAATTGCCTTTACCTCTGTGCAGGTGAATTTCCAATAAAGCAAGTGATTGACTGGAAATTCCAAGTACTTCTGGTGCATGTCTCCTGCAAGGTAAGGCAGTCTCATAGAAACAGCCAGTTAGTTGAACTGCCAGATGGCTTAGTGGCAATAGCATAACTCCTCCATATACTATTTATCTGTCTGTGATAAAATCTTTTAGTCTGGGCCTTGCTGAAGAAGTTGATGCTTACAGAAATGCCAACCTTTGTCTCTTTTCCCTGAGTTACTGTGTATTTAAATTAGATTTGATATTATTCATCTATATATATTTGCTATTATTCATTCTATTGATATTATTCTCTTTGATATTATTTGATATTATGATATCTATTTGGTATTATTCATCTATACATATTCATCTATAAAGTGGTACTGTGTTTTGGGCCCTAGACACAGTCTGCCTTGTCTGTACAGGTTTATACTGCACCTAACACTTAGTCTCTCCAGCTGCTAAAGATAATAAATGTAATAAGAGATAATATAATGCCATAAAGAGTGATGCTTTTACCAATTAGTCTGCAGCTTACATGTTGGGGTTACTGGAGATAGATCAAATGAGACCTACTCTGAGAGGGAAGAACTTCTGCAGCCACACAAAATCCTTTCTTTAGATCTGTGTTTGAATGGCAGAGAGTATAAAGTCACCACTCCAATGTGCTGTGTAGAAACTTTCAACCATGTCACCTACATAACCATAAAGACTCCACACTAACATCCGTGTTCACAGCAGTCTTGATCCAAAAGAGTTAAAAATCGGCCAGTTGCTAAAGTTTTGAGGCTGGGTGGGTTTTTTAAAGTTTAGAGGTGACTCTTTCAGTCATCTGAGCTGGTCGGTTTAAGAAAAGGAGTAAAAAACAAGGGGCAGGGGGTAGGAGGGATGCGGTACTTCGAGTCAAGCAGCCCTTGAGAGCTGTGGTGCCGTTTATATGCAGAAACAGTGGCATCTAGTGGGCAAGTTTTCAGATGAGAAGAGGCAAAATTAGCAGACACTGAATATAATGCAAGGCAGCGATTAAAGCTAATGATGTATTTATCTGCTTCATAGATTAAAGATTTTCCCAAGTCTTTTGTAATCCTTTTCTGTAAAGGCATTTGAAATCAACTATTTTGCCATTAGCTTTCCCATTCAGTATGCAACTTTCAGAACACTTGTTCATCTTATTTTAGCTGTATTAAACCCTCTCATGGCTTTCATATGCAAATCCTAATTACATAATGCCATATAGATTATCATAGGGAAGCTCATGGTTTGCATGCATATATAGAAGTCTAGCATTTTAACTGAAGATTTTAGACATGAACCAAATAGACCTTGAACACACTTGATCTATTTCACTTTTAGATGATTTCAGGCACAGCATGGCTTTGAAGGAAAGATATGAGTAAAGGGAGAGAATCAAAACACAGTAGAGCAGCCACACTGAAGGACTGTGAGAAAAGCTTATTATGTAGCTTCTGTAGCTATAGATATGATGTTTATGCAGTGTTAACTTCTTATGCTAATTCTGTATGAGTGTTTTCATTGCTGAGTCATAATAAATGCTTGAGTTAATTTATTTATACCTGATCCTAAGATGCTGTTCTTTTATTAGTCCACTGGATCACATATAAAACATTATATATTTGTTATGGACATACAGAGATGTATAATAAGCAGGGTGAGGGGGTGCTACATCCATTGCAATAGTCTAAAGCAGTCACTCTCGTCCCATCCCTCTCTCTTTAGTCTTCAGTGTTTGCCAGTGCTGAGCAAACGTATGTAAGTGTGCTGTGCTGTGATGGCCTTCTCTTCTGTGTCTCTCTCAGGTAGGTTGAAGGGTGATTCTCTGTTTACTTGCAGGGCCCAAATTAATTTGTATGAATGGTGGACTTGACTTCTTAAATCTAGCAGAAGAGCTGAATATATTAAAGAGAAATATCTTGGATTGTATTCTTTATGATTACAGAGGCACTGATAGGCTTTAGTCTGGGTTTTTCTTCTTTACCCTCATAATTTGTGTTCTCTCTCTCTTTCTTTACGCTTTTTTCTTCCTTTACTCTCTATGTTTCAAACTTTCCTATGTGGCATCTGCTGGTTTTCTTGTCTTGATGGACCAGGAGGTACTTCTATGGTCAGTTCTACCACGGAATAGAAGTGTAGACACTTTTAGGAGAGAGTTTACTTCTGGAAAGAAGCTTTAGTGCTGGAATTCTATAAACACTGTTGATGGTTTTGATTTGAAACTGAATGCAAATACGGGTTGGCTCTTTAGCCCATTGACTAGATCAGGTGGCCTGACACAAATGTAGGCTAAAGACCATTATACCACAAATTTTTCCCTTATAAAGTGAAAGAGAACATGGAACAGGGACCTGGAAGTACTTCACCTTTCCATGTTTCTAGTTTTCTCCTTGTAAATTAGACTTAATAATCCTTTGGAGATACCTATATGAGATCCTTCAGCCCTAATGCGGAAAAGCAAACTTAGAACCAATAAACACTGTCTATTCCACACGTTTGCTTTAGGATTAGCTCAGTGTTACTAAAGTAGACCTAGAAGCTACTATTTAACCGTACTAGTTATCTAACTCATGACTGAATATAAGTAGGTGGGAGTTCTTGTATTTCAGAGAAATACTTGTGTCTGCTTTCACTGGGTGAAAGTTGGCATAATTGGGTTTGGCATGAACTTTTCACTGTGCAAGAAAAAACAGAGCCAGGATTTCACCTAATGACTTCAACTTCAGCAGAGATATGCAAATTGAGATCTCTGTATTGCGAGTTTTATGAATGAAGTGCACAATAGCAGCCTGATGATACTTTTTTACCCTCCCAGATTTAATCTCTGATTTCATTTTGACAGCAGAGGAAAGCAAGCCTTTGATGCTTTGAGATTTAAATTACTTCCTTGGAGTCATCTGGGAGAGCTCTCTTACTGGAAGGAAAGTGTACTAGAAGGACTGGTGAGCTGTTTCAGTCTATCAAATGCAGCAGTAATTACCTTATATATATGCATAAAATTGTGTTTTATTTTGCTACCAGTCCTCAGGCTGTTAGTGCAACTGCAGTGAGGAGCCCTGAAAGTTACTTTGTTCCATTCATAACTACTTCTGTTGCCATTACAGATCATAACAGTCATGTAAGAACCATCAAGACATTGCTCATGTTTTGCAGGTATCATATGTTTACTATCTGATTGTACAAGATATTCGATACCAAGGCAGAAGTTATAAAGGCATGCAGGCAGAAAAGGAATGGCTGGATACATGTGCCTGACCTGGCAGAATTGTGAAGGAAAGGGAGAAGTTGTGCAGAGAAACTACAAAATTGTAAAAACTGCTCCATTGTCCTTCCCAGCTGCTGATCCTAGGAAGTCCTCTGACATTTCCTTAAGTACTTCACCATAATAAGCTTCACTTCCAGTGATTTTTGTATGGGAGACTAAGGTAACAAAATCATCTGAAAATGGGTTTGAATCAAGGTTTTATTATGAAACAATACATGAAATAGTCATCAGGCAATTACACATAGATCGGTGTTGTATTAATGTTATGTCTTCATACAATACTGTTACTTAACCTAGAAAACTGTTATTTAACCTAGAAAATCCTTAATTATAAGGATTCCTTCAAAGTTAGGGAGCTGGCCTTCTCTTCATGTTTATATCTCCAATTTTCTATGAACCTCTCCCTCTGAGTTTCTTCTGCTTTAGACAGTCTGAAGCTGTACCCTTAAAAAGCATACTCTGGCACTAATCAGTGATTTATTCTTGCCCATACTTCGGAATCCTCTAATGGTTTGAGCTAAAGGGACCTTAAAGCTCATCCAGCTCTAACCCCTGCCATGGGCAGGGACACCTTCCACTAGAGCAGCTTGCTCCAAGCCCTGTCCAACCTGGCCTTGAACACTG
>WYDI02013848.1:112299-151259 GCA_009867235.2 Psittacus erithacus | reverse complement strand
GTGAGGTCTGACGATGGGGGGGAGAGGAGAGGAGAGGAGAGGAGAGGAAAAAGAAAAGTTATATATAAATATATCTATACCTGTAATTGAAAATTGTTTATAGGACTTTGAGGAGCTACACTTCCTTATGAAATATTGCAGAATATAACAGAATTTGACAAAGTTCAGTTGACACAGAATCTAGAAATATAACCAAGCACAGAAAACAAGGCAGTAGACAGTAAGTCGTGTTTGCATAGCTAATTGTTTATCACACTAAGAACAAGTCTTCAACACTTTGTGTTAAAGACAGATTTGCCCACAGAAACTCAATAGTTTATTCAAGCACAGAGGCAGATCACTCCCCAAAACTGTTCTTGTGGTACCAAGTGAACCATTTTGGGTGTAAAGTCCTTTGTGCAAGTGTAAAGTACCATATCCATGAGCAAGACCACATCAACACGTCTCTCTCTAAAAGTATTAAGAAAACTCTTTCTCAAGGAAAGAGTCAGCACTGACCCTAAGTGAACAGGAAACAGTGTTCCTACAGACCAGAGCCCAGCAAGGAGATGATGAAGCCAACTGAAACACCAAAAGAAAATTAACTCAGCAAAACTGATGAATTAATAGCCACAGCAGAGCAGTTTTTTAACAAGTGTGTTCTGCTTCCCTCTGAAACTAAAAGCCTGTCAATACCTAATGATATATGCATGTGCAAGCATTTACACACACCTCACTTTTCTCTATATGTATAGAGCAATGACTGAAACACAAGCACCATGCATCTCAAATCACCAGTAAACAACTAAAGGAAGCATTGCCAAACCTCGTGTCACACAGAGGCTTTCCTCCATTCCTGAAGCCTCATTCCTTTTTTCCTGTTTGCTCTGTTGTGGTGTAAACAGCTCATTTAATCAGGCAACAGCACTCATAATGTATATGGCAATGTATCTTTACTATCAAAACACAGGTGAAGAAAACAAAAATAAAAGGCATAATATTCTGGAAGAAAATCTCCAAACACTATTCCCTTGAAAACAGACGCAGGAGGAAAACATCTTTAAAGACATGGTAGAGAAGATTGCTAGGTAGTAAGTTTTCCTCCATTCCCCATATATATGGCTCTCCAGTACTGTGTTTGAAACAGTTCATTGGCAAGAGGGTCACAATACTGCACCAAACATGGTTCTCCCTTCATAAGTTTTCCTGCATATTCCTCCCAGGGGGGTGCAGGAACCATGTGGACACTTCATAAGGAGTTTTGAAAACAGTTATATCCCATAGTTACACCCCATAGCTGATTTTCTAACTCAGCCTCCTGGCACTATGATGTACTATTGTGCAGGCTTTGAAAACAATACAATTAAAAAAGCAGTAGCACATATTCTAGGGAGGCACATATTTTGTTCGAAGATCCTGTTTATTCCAAAGTCTCATAAAGCACCTATAGAATAGCACAATGATAGACATGCAAAGAGGGAAAATTCTTTTCTGTCCTCTGTGGCTTATATTCTCAAGCATTATATCTGATAGAGTTTTTTCAGCTTGCGTAACAACAAATTGCATTATTGTCCATAAAAATATATCCCGACTGTATAATGGAAAATCCCACAGCAATTCCTGAAACAATGGGTGTTCAGCCAAGCTATTCTTTCTTACTTGAGATCTGTCCAGATGGAGGCAAGCCTCCCTTGTCAGCAGAACAGAAAGTCTCAGCACCCACTCTACAGATAACACTGGTCAAGCATCAGGTGAAAAGTTTGCAGACCAGGTCATAGGATTTCTTTCAGCCACGTGAGTATTTTCTATTTTCGAAGCTACAGAAGGACAGTCTCCTTTGTGCTTCTTTCTTTCTTACCCTTCTTCTTCATCCAGAGGGTGAAGAAAACCCTTTTCCACCTCAGCAGGAAAGAAAATCATTTGAAGGAGTTTCCCCACAGGTGAAAGAAGAGGATTTGAGCTCTGCTCAGGCAGTAAGTATGGGTAGCCCTTTCCTTAAGTTTGCAACATGGCAACAATTGGGATTTAAAAGGCAAGGGCAAGTCCTGCTCAGTAGTCTGAAAGGTTTGTTCTCCAGACGTGATGAAGAAAAGGTTTCAGGCGAAGAACCCCGGCTGGACAGCAATGCCGTCCTGCAGAGTAAGGCTCTGAGTACTCATCTTCAGGGTCTCACAGTGAGGATCTAACGTACCTTGGCACTATGAAGGGAACCTCTCACAGGTCCAAGGGTCAGGCGCCTGATCTCACTCAAAGGTAGGATTTTACAGGCTTCTTTTTTCTCTAAATGCTAGTCATTGGGAACATTTACAGCTGGCTCTAAATAAGCACAGAAGGCAAATGGCATTGCAAGCTGTGTGTTTGTATTTGCACTGCAGAGGAGCAATAAGCAGATTGGCAAGTTTTTTCCTAAGTGATCTTGAAATGGAAGAACATTGATGGCACATGCATTATGCAAAAGCGGATGAATTGATTAGTAGGTCACACAATTCTAAAGACCCATACAGGTTCCTTTAAATAATTAAGCACAGGAAAATGTATTACCCCTACAAAACTAACTGGGATCATCTTGCTTCTTAGAAGATTCACCGTGTACTTCATCGCTGAAGAACTAAGCAGATTCTCACTGCCTTGGGGCATTGCCCTCAGTTTCACAGGCACAATCATACTCCTTAAAACACATCCTCATACAGCATCGACAAGTGCTGGCTTCACAGTGCCATTCCTTTGTTCTGTGGGGCCTCTTTGATTCCTCATGAATCTGGCAGTAATTCATTTGCTAGTGTGAGCAGAGATTGCAACTGATTTGGTTTTCTGAGCATTTCCCAAAGATCCAGGGCTAGATTTTGTGCTTTGTTTCTTGGCAATAGCACTGCGCATCCCCCCAGAAAATCAAGCAGTTGACAACAGAGAAAATATTGCCATTTGATATATATATATTTTTTTACCCAGAACTGACCATCAAGCCATGAGGAGTTATGTTCAAATTCAGCTATTTAGAAAATGTGCTTTTCATATCAGGTTTGCTAAAAGGCTCAAATGTTGCCAAGTTTTAAGAAGGTTATGTAGTAGCCCAAGGAATTGAATTATTTAGAGCTTAAAAGACAGAGCTATTAACCAGCACCTTTCTCACACCAGTAGGTTTAAGGAAGCCAGTACATGTGAAAGAGTGACCCTGCTTGTCACTTTAGCAACATTTTTATGAAGGCACAAAATGAAGGGCACATTCTCTATCTTCCTAAAAGGTACACTAAATAAGTATTGTCATTTTTAAAGGTAATTCCTTCAGAAGCACACACTGTGTTTCAAAAGAATTAATCTGGCTATTAAAGTACAAGAACAATTAATCAACTGTGTTTCACTAACCAACAAGTCCTTTAACATTCTCAAAGCACCTCAGAAAAAAAATGACATGGGTTCAATCTTACATCTAAAGTGACTAATCTGGCCTCTGTTAGCTAACAAGATTTGGAGGGATTTAAAAGATTTTCTGTATTTCAGAAGATGTATGTCAATGTGAAGAGTTGGTTTCTGTGTTTCACTTCTATTTCTCAATTAGCTTCTTTTCAACTTATTGTATATCAACATATTTCAGTTTCTCATCACCTCCTAATCAGATTCCTATCTTATCGCATGATGCAGAAATAAAACACCCAGAGAAATCAATAGTCAGAGCAAATGGTGAGGTAGAGGTCAGCCCTGATAACTGATATGTCTATATTACTCATATCACGGCATGAGATCATCGTCAAGCAATGAATCTGAACAGTCAAAAAATGGACTCATGAGGGAAAAAGGATTAGATTCAGCATGGCCAAGCAAGTTGCATTAATTGCTTAATAACTACATGGGCTGAAGTTTGCCGTTTCCCATCACTATTTTGAATTTCAAAGAAAAAAGGACAAATAAATTGTTTTGATGTTTCTGGATAACTCCTTTTTTCATCCAGCTCTGCAAAGTAAGTCACAGCTGCTCTTTTCCCTTTCTTCTAACAAATCACGTGCAAAGATACACGTTGCTGGAGTCTGCGCGGATCACCCTTTCCTCTGGGAATCTTTATGCGTGTTTAATAACCTGCAAGTAAACCACTTCCTGTGGTTGGGGGGCATACAAAGGGTACTTCTAAGGTTTCGCCTTTCTATCAGCATCTATTTTCATGAAGCATGTATGAGCTTAAAATACTTTGGACATGTCCACCTCTCCATCAAATGTGACAAATCAATCCCTAGGTTCAAAAGTTATAAGGCAAGGTGTTATCCTCTCCCATACACACTCAGGATGTGACTATAATCTCATTTCCTTAAGGATACACCAAAGACCGAACTTCCAGTAACACTGCACGTGTAACACCTGCGTAACATCAGCCACAGGAGATGCTGAGACTAGCTGGGGTTTTCTGAAGAACTGTTGAAACTGTTTTTTCCTCACACACAGTTGTTCTGAAAGCATGTTCATTACTAACCTAGAGCAATCTGTTGTTAATACGCACTGCTGCAAGCAGACAACTTCCTTAGGGACTGAATTTGACTGTGATGGCAACACACCTGTGAGAGAGCAAGATGAAGACTATCTCATAAGTTGCTTCACTGAATCATTTCCAGGATGTTCTTTTAATCTAGTGTTGGGGTCTTTTTTCAAGGAGAATGTTCTTTCCAGCTGAAGGAAAATAAACAGAACCCCACTTCTCTGCCTTCCGCTTTGCCTCACCAGGGACAACAAAACACAGCAGCCCCAGGCCATCACTGTGTTATGTCTACTTTTACACAACGACATCACTGCAAACTGTAGATACACAGCATTAAGTCAGTATCTCCTCTATTTCTTTTGTTAAGTTATGTCTTATATTTTGTCCTGGTTTCAGCTGGGATAGAGTAAATTTTCTTTCCAGTAGCTGGAATAGTGCTGTTTTGGATTTAAGGTGGGAATAACGTTGACAACCCACTGATGTTTTAGTTTGCTGCTAAGCAGTGTTTATATTAAGTTGAGGACTTTTCAGCTTCTCACCCCACGCCACCACCAAGAAGGCTGGAAGAGCACAAGAACTTGAGGGGAGACACAGCCAGGACAGCTGACCCCGCCTGGCCAAAGGAATATTCCAAACCATATGTCATCATGCTGAATATATAAACGAGGGGGAAAGCTGGCTGGGAGCTACTGCCCAGGACCCACCTGGGCATTGCTCAGCAGGTTGTGAGCGATTGCATTGTGCATCACTCGTTTTGTATATTTTATTTTTATTGTTATCCCTTCCATTTCTGTCCCATTAAACTGCCTTGACTTCAACCCACAAATTTTACTTTTTTTTTTGCTCTTTCCCACCCCACTGGGGGTAAGAGGCTGTGTGTGAGTGACTGTGCGGGTTCAGCTGCCGAGCTAAACCACCACGCAGCTGCACATGCAATCACACCAGCCTCTCTAACAGATGTTTTGCTACTGTCATCTGTGTGAGTTCTCACTGTTCAGCAGGAGAAAAAGGGACAGAGTGATCCCACAGTGTCACAGCAGGATTAGGTTCAGAGTGAAATTAAATTTGCCTGTTATCCTCCCACTCTCTCCTCTGCTATGATGCATGTCCTCATTTCCTCAATTCAAAAGGCAGTTCTGCCTGCATGGAAACCAATTTGGTTGTAGGACTTTACACACCTGGGCTGGACAACTTCAACTTTTAACAGTTTTTTACTCGAAGCATGAGCCAAGTCAAAATTTCCCTCTGTTTCCCTTCTACTTAACCCCTTTCATGTGACTTTAGTGTCTGCCTGCATACAGATGGGACGATCTCCAGCTAAAGAAACTTCAGCTCAAGATAGCTCGTGGTGCCAGGAGTTCAGTATGTGACAGTAGGAATTCCAGCATATTTGAAAGCTTGTGTTTCAATGTGATATTCTTTTAGAAAACTGATAGCAAAAATGATAGAAAAATGATAGCAAAAAAAGAACAACTCAAGACTTAACAATAACATCTTGGAACAAAACATTCAGCAGTTGCTTCATTACTATTTCAGTTTAAGAATAACACCTCCAGGTGGGGTTGCATTTTCCCCAGAACATGAAGATGGTTTTGCATCCCCTCTGGAACACTGTGTGCTCAAAGTTAAGCAGGTGCATAAAGCCCATTGATTTCCCCATGACCTGAGCACAATTAGAATGCCTTGACAAAATGCATCCAAAACACTTTTTTACAAGAATCCTGTGATCATGGAGTGCACAGGTGAAGCCACAATGAAATGACTGATGAACAAGTTAGCCTCCAGCTCTACAAAGGGAAAAAACAAGGTCAGTGTAAACTCCAGAGGTCTTTTATAAGCTGTAAATAATTATGTGTTACGGGATTCTAGTTACTTCCAGGAAACTAAATGCTATAATGCCCATAATCATCCATTTCATATGTCATTCACCTTTTAATTAAACACGGTCCTCTTGCAAGTTCATTGTTTATTACCCTGTGATCTCAGCTCCTCTAATCTCAAACTGAAGATCTTGTGTGCTGCTTTGTTCAGCTATACAAAGGGAAGAGATGATGCCACTTTGCAGACCCTGTTTGGTATTCTGACATTGGATGAAAACCCAGCATTTGGAAACTTGTCTTCCAGGAAATGGAGTCTCAGGTGTGGACAATGTCTGTTGAAGTTTTTCAGCCAACACTAATACAAAACGTAACCTGACTTCTCCTTCACTGTCAGCAGGGAGTGATAATCAAAATCTGAGCTGACAGAAACCTGTCACGCAAATGAAAGAGAAAGGTGGGGACTTTAAGCCCATTAACCTCATTGGTTCATAGAATGAATTTGGATAAGGCAGCTGAGTAGTCTGCTTTTGAAATTACTGTAGGCAGTCACATCCATAGCTGGTTCTCAGCCTGAAAACTCAAGCTCTCAGCCAGATATTCCTACTTTACCTTATCCATCACAATTGTTATGTGTGTTGCCAGCAATTGAAATGAGACCAGATTCAGCTTATCCACTGTGGTATTTGTCATCAGATTATCACCTCAATGACACCAAATAACCTGATTAAAGAATGCAAGTCTTTTCTTTCCTTACATGCTTAATAAAGAGAACTTCCCACTGGAGAGCAGGAGGATGACAAAAACCTGGGAGAGTTGAATGGTGGCTGGCATAGAAGGAAATTTTGAAATGAAGGAGATCTAGGGTATGAGAGTCTTGATTTTCACTTAATACTAGTAAAGGATATTTTAAACAGCAGTGATTTTTAATTTTAGCAGCGAGTTTCCAGGCAGATGACAGAGTAAGTATGTGTATTGGGGTGCTACTTAGAATTTGGGGAGAGTGTGGCATGTCCAGTAATCACCAAAACCCTGCTGCAAACTGGCCTCACAAGTGAACAGACAACCTTTCTTTGCAAAACTCCTTGACAGCACTTAAAGGTCAGGTAGTGCTGAAGTCTCTGCAGCTCAGGCTTAGTTATGATTTTGAGACACTTTATTCAGCTGTTTCAAGTGCTCATACTAGAGGAAAAAATCCAGCTTGCTGGTGCAGACTTATTATGGCTAAAGAGAAAAATAACTTTGTGGGAACAGTGCCAGAAGAGGAGAGAAGTGCTCATTCAGATTTGGCCTGAGAATGTCAAGTAGCTTCTCTCACCTCCCCATCTATAATGCTGAAATGAGTGATAGCAGAATTAAAGGGATGCTGTGAAGTGAAATCCACACAGGTTCTAAAGCACCAGAGGACTTAAGCTAGAAGACATGGTAGAAATGAAACACTTTTTTATTATTTTTCTCACTCACTCAAAAAAATATCTAAAAGGAAAGCCAACATTTTATAGACTTTATAAAAATATGAGAAACCTGACTCATTTCCCATTCAGGTCAAAAGGAGTGTTTTCCACTGGCTGCCATGTGAGCAAGATTTGGACTAAAAAGCCTACAGCAATTCCTTATAAACAAGGTCCCTAAAACAGCTTACAAATAGATGGATGTTATTTGCCATGGCTCTCACCCATGTCTCACCATGGAGACAAGAAGAGGAAGAAGATAATGAATCTTTCTGGAGATAAAGGTCTGCATACCGATTTCCCCTGTTAACACTGAGAGCAAGAATGATTGCTACCTTTGTGGGCTGAACTTTGTGGGCTTTTCAAGTAGAATCAGAAAGAAAACACACTACAGGCCCATCTCTGTCTACAAAGAAGCTCCTCAGCTCCAGAGACATGAACACTTCAAATTACTGCTCTACAGTATCTTCAAGTACCACACTTCCACCTCATGGTACTTAACTGTTTTAACTCACTTTAGCTGATTTCAGAAGTCTGGTGAACTAGAGGATATGTTTGCATTTCAGATGCAAGTTTATTTCCCAAACTTTGTTGTTTGCCAGCACTGGAAACAGAAGCCCTGCTTTCTGGAAGTAGGCCAACCTCTTGGTACTTGAACTCCATTTCACAAAGTGCTAAAGGAAGTTCAGCCACTGCATATATTTGCTTTGAATAACTTTGTTTCTGTTTCAGCTGGGAAGGACTCTACATGATCTGAGTATATAGCAAATTAACATACTCTGCATTGCCCCAAAAAGATACCACTGCCCTGTCACACGCACTGTTCTGCATTATCTAGGGAGTTTTTCTGCCTGAAGAAATATATGTGCCTCTTACCTCACTCCTACTTTAGCTAATGATAAAAACACCACTAGTTGTTATAATGGTATCAGTTATTCCCTCTTCACCTTCATCACTCACTTGCCAACATGACAAAAGCAGCATCTCAGCATGGAACACACACTGCCTGTGCAGAATGGGATCCTCGAGGGTCCTCCAAACACCTCCTGACATGAAAACGACAGAACAGCTATCCTGGATCACACCAAAAGCCCATCTAGCCCAGTTCCCTGAGTCAGTGTGGGGAAAAGGTGACGAAGAACACTCAGAGAAGGCTCAGCCAGGGCCACTGTCAGGAAAGCATTCAGAGCAGAGTAGGCAGCTGGGTTCAGTCACCTCTGGAAGGAGCAGCAGAGCCAAGACTGGAGATGGAGGTGAATGAGTTGGAACATTTACACCTGCAACATAAGGGCTCCACCCCAACACACATCCTGAGAAGTGCTCCTTGTGCCAGAAAGCAGCACAGTTACTGGGATGTTGACCAAGCAGCTACAGGTAACATGGCAGGGGCTGAACAAGCCCAGGTAGAAACACAGCCTCTGCCTCCTGGGTGAAGACAAGCAGAACTAGCCCTTCACAGAAAATGTGGAGATAATCAGGACTAGCACCAGTTTGTGAAACCCAATGAGTTTCCACCACTTTTACCTCCCATCCTTTCCTCTCCTCCTATCTTGCTTGGGTGTAACCATATCACTCAGTGTTGCTGTCTGTATATTTGTTGAATAACTAGTTTTAAAAACATTGCTAATAGCCAGCAGCTTAGAAAGAGGATGAAACCAGAGTGATCATGTGGTGGTGTTTCCACAGAACACTGCCCAGCCTTGAAAAAGCAACAGCTCAGCAGCAGAATCTCTGGGCTTAGGAGCTTTTCATTGATATGCTTCATTTAATGAATTTACCTACTCTCTTCTCAGTGCTGTGCAGGCACCTAAACACGTTTTAGAGCAAGTTTGTGTGACCAGTCATGATACATGGAGGCTAAAGTGACACTCTTCAAAAAAGAAATCCTCTCTGCACCCTGACAGCTAGGCAAAATGTCCCACTCAGGTCCTCCCGCATCAGGGTAAACCATGTGGAGACCTATAGTATCACAGCAGGAAGAGACAGGCGCTCACTGGGATATCACTACACAATGTAGTGTGGAAATATCCACAGGTCACTTCCCTTCTCCAGCTTCTATGATTCTCTGTAGTAACCCAATTTTTACTTCAATCTGACATAAGACATACAGGAAAAGACGTACAGGAATGCCTTCACTGTTAAGTAGAACATACTCTGAAACACAACCAAAATATATTATTAAAAAATAGTTCAAGATTTCTGCTTTTCCTAAACTTAGCTACAAATTACGTCTGTCTGTAAATATTGCTACTTTAATGATTCATGATTACAGAATGTGTCTTGAATGTAAGGGACAGAAAAGGATTAGTAATGAAAAGGGAAATACACATAACATTTTTCAGTGTCTTGAGTTTTAATCACCAGGAAACAAAAAATAAATGAGCTATAGGCATTGTATAATTGCAATAAATTCTGAGAAATGAGAAGTGTCCAGAGAAACCAAATTAAGTTTAATTTTGTGCATCAGAGACTTGGAGGATGAGGGAGGAGGGATATATCTAACAAGTTACTGATTATATAAAGTTTTCAACTGCATAAAACAATGTTTAAATTACTATGACCCACAGTGATACTCCAGTTGCCTTTCCAATTGATTCTTCTTGTTAAACCAAGAGGAATTTGTGTGCAATAAGTGACTGCTGAGGGGCTATCTCCTGTACAGAGCTAACAGGTAACTTCAGCCAGGCACAGAGTGGCTTATCCATAAAAGAACTGTCTCTTTTTTAATTTAGTGGGGCTTTGCTCATGGGTTTTCTGGCTTAAGGCCCAATGTAACAGCAAGCAATAACCAAGGGGTCACAGTACTCTCCAAAACTCATAGCCACCAAAAAATAAAACCTCTCCTTGGATCCCATGCATTATTTTTCCCCTCTAGTGAAACCTGGAGCAAATGCTCATGAGACAATAAAAGGAAAAAGCCAGGTACATTTCTCTATTTGACAATGAATTCTTACACACACCTTAGTGAGTATCAAGCCAGCAAATGGAGTGGATTACATTAAAGCACTATCCAAGCCAAAGAATTCTTGAAATACACATTGCCAAATGTGAAGTGTTTGATTTCATTAGGTTCTACAACAGAGCCCTGATTTTCAAAACACTTCTAAATTAGGTCTAAATTAGGTGTATAAAACAGTACGATCCCTTTGCATGGAGATAGATAAGGAACTTCTGAGCTCCATCCTACAAAGTTTGTGTTTAGTATTAAAATCAGCAAACCCCACCAGCTATTTCTTTTAGCTGTTCTCCTAACTCTCCAGAGTTTATTATTCTTAGAAAAAGTATATTTCTTTCATTTGGAATCCTATGATCATAAACAAAAGCAGAGTATAACAATTCAGAGGTGTCAAGAATACATCTGGTATATCACTCAGAAACAAAGTGCCCTGTTCAACTCAGTGAACAGGTAATATCCAATGGTGATAAATTATATGTCAGCACTCGTGACATTTCATTCCTTGTATAGCAAAAGGAAGGAAACTCAAGTATCATGAGCTCAGAACCGACAATCAAGAAACCCTGTCAAGTTTTATCATTCTCTCTGCCCCATTTACTGTCCCTAATAACACAAATTGACACTCAGCACGAAGTGAAAGATCATTTACTGTAACATTATTTGGGAAAGCTGACATTTAGTTTTACCTTGGGAAAGCTCAGGAGCTTGGCAGAGCTCAAGGATGTGGCACCTTCACAGAAGAGAACCATGTTTGTGGGCACAGAAAACTGCACAAAGATACTTTGAATGTCTGTAGACTC
This sequence comes from Psittacus erithacus, assembly GCA_009867235.2. NCBI lineage: Eukaryota > Metazoa > Chordata > Aves > Psittaciformes > Psittacidae > Psittacus > Psittacus erithacus. Next base: position 139,794 of record WYDI02013848.1, on the reverse strand, counting down.
CAGCAAATGCTACATCTCATTTTAGCAACTCGTGGAAATTCTTCATCTAGGGAATAAACTCTGAAAAAGATTCCTCTCCTCCCCTTGCTCAACTTGTAAAGAATTTCCCATCTAGAGAATGGATTTGGACCACCTTGAGCTCTTCACTTTTTTCTAACATGTCTGCTAGAAGGTAACACTACGTAGTGAATTATGATCAAAAGTATATAAACAGTGTGAATTGGCTTTATTTTCCCCACTTTACAGAAGAAAAGCTGAGACCAGCCTTAAAGCACATAGTATAATACGCCACTCATCTCATCTTGCAGCTCAAGGAACTGCAAGATGTAGTCCCTTACAGTTAGATCACAGTTTTAGCTGAATTTCACCAATAGATCACTGCAAATCATTAATTACACTTCTAAGAAAAATTAGTGAGAAAGTTACTGGAGCAAACCTGTAATTCAAACTGACCTGCTTCGAGAGCTATCAACAATCTTCCAAGAAAAAAACCAATATAGAGAAATCCAGAGTTAAACTCCAAGATTTTATGACACAGTGAGGAACTGGAAAGCTGAAGAACTAGGAAGTAGAACACTTTCTCAGTAGTAAGCCATTACACCTGGGTGCATCCCAGAAGCCTCCCAAGCCACAGTCAGTCCACACTGCGCACCGTGCCCTGACATCAGAGCTGCAGAAGAAGTAAGCCCACCCTGGAAAGGTTGTTATCTTAACAAAGCAAGAGAGGCTCATTCTTTTAGCCATGACTGTTCAAAGTTGCATCCCTTTTAACCCTGTAATAAACAATGTTATCAGTTCAGATCCTTGCATACCCCTGCTGTTTCTTGATTCAATGCTTGTCAAAAGACTTTAGAAGCGAATTTCATTTCAAAAACTTAAAAAGGGTGGGTGTAAAACAGGTTGTGAAGAGGTGCAACTGCTCCAAGCACTGTAAAGAGGTTATTCAGTTTTCCTGACCTGTGTGGGCAATACCTCTAGACCAGAAGGGTGATAGTAATTAAAATAGGACAGAGAATGTATCTTTTAAAGATGAAGAGTTCTCTTCATATCTCAGAGAACACAATGCTTTATTGCTACTTATCTGTTCATGAAATGCTGCAGGCAAAGCACTAGCATTAAAAAAAAAAACAACCACCAAAATACAAAAAACATGTTGATGGTGATATCTGAATGAAATATTCATTGACTTAGAAGAAATAAATAGGAACCTTTCTTTACAAGAAGATTCAAGTGTTATTTTTATCCTTCCATGTTTCCATCACATGTGATGTGGTATTTTACATGTGATATTGGCAATGGAGTCCACATTACTCCTCCATATCCATGTCCTTTTTTTGCATATACAACAGAGAAAAAAAAAGTTAAATATCTTAATATCTAGATATTCAAGATCTGAAACTTCAGACTGCATTTCGGTGCTATTTTGAGCAAAATCATATATTAAGAGGTTTTGTATGAGTACAGCTAATTAAAAATAAGATTTGTGAAAAACTGTTGGGTTATTTTTATGTGTGGGAAGGTCCAGAGCTGAGAAGAAAGGGGATGTAAGAGGAGGTCTGATAGGTTTAGGACACAAACAATAGGAAGAATTAAAAAGAAGAGTCAATTTCTTTATAGTGGAGCATGGACAAGGTATGCTGTGGTTTTCTTAGCTAAAATTAGACATTACCATAACTATTCTTTACTTTTATGGCCTGTGTTAATTATTTGGTATATAGGACAAAATTCGGTTTTGCATGCAAGTTCAAATGCACAACAACAAAAGGGGAAGTTTGGTGTTGCTCAGCAAATTCTCTGCTTCCTATTGTTGTTCAGTGCTAGATTTTAATTGTGCAAGTTACAGTACCTTAACCATTTTTCACTTCACCTTTTATTTTATAGCTTCTGCTATGTGGTAAGGAAAATGTTCCTTTCACTGTAGTAACAGCTCCTGAATTGGCAAGATAAGAATTCTCACCTGACTACTCATAATAAATGAGACATGCCTTGCAGAATTCACCTAGTTTATTCCAGGAAGAGAAAGTGTGTGCACAGGGAGACAGAAACAGAAATGAGAAACGCCAGGTGACCTTGGGCAAGCCGCCTCATTTCTTTGTTTCTCTTTGCTGCTGTTTTCATACACTCATAGGCTGGTTTGGGTTGGAAGGGACCTGAAAGATCATCCAGTTCCAACCCCTCTGCCACAGGCCAGGACACCTTCCACTAGAGCAGGTTGCTCCAAGCACCGTCCAACCTGGCCTTGAACCCTGCCAGGGATGGGGCAGACACAGCTTCTCTGGGCAGCCTGTGCCAGGTTCTCACCACCCTCACAGGAAAGAATTTTCTCCTAATATCTAAATCTACCCTCTTTCAGTTTAAAGCCATTCTCTGTTGTCTTGTTACCACCTGCCCTTGTCAAAAGCCCTTCTCCAGGTTTCTTGCAGCCCCTTTAGGCACTGGAAGTTGCTCTAAGGTCTCCCTGCAGTCTTCTTTTCTCCAGGCTGAACAACCCCAACTCTTTCAGCCTGTCTTCTTTGCTACTTTGGTTTGTCTTGTCCAATTAAAGATATCTGAAGCAGGAGTGCTCTTTGCATTTTCAGTATATCCAGCCAAGAAGGTACTGACCATACTTACACACAATAGTAATAAGCATGATAACAATTTACAAGTGATGCCCTGCATTTCTAATACTCTGGCTAGATGTGTTTCTATAACTTATTAGAGTACATGTGTAAGTTCTCCTTTGCAATGGGAAGCTGCTCTTGACTCCTGTCAGCTTTAATAGAACTCAGAAGCTTAGATTTTCACCCTGACAATTTCCCCTGGAAGGCTATTGCAGAAGTCCACTGCTCCACTGGTCTGAGAGAAGTCCACTGCTCCACTGGTCTGAGAAAAACTCTTCTAATTACAAACCCAAATGCACTCCTGGACAGCTCTCACACTTCGCTGTTATGCCAGCAAGGTCTTCTCCTCTAGTACTCATGCCTGTGCTGTATTTAGAAACAGATCACAGCTCTTCCAGGTTTATGTTATACTAGCTGAAAGAGGCCAGACTATCCTCTGAATTACATGTTAAGCCTCCAATAGAACCTCTGCTTTGAGTTCTAAGCCATCACACATGCAATCATTATAACCTAATTCTGGACAAAAATCCCTGGTACACTAGGCCAAACACGTTTCTGTTCTCTACAGCCAGGCTGTCAGGGTGACCAGCCCAGGGTCTCTGTACGGCTCTCCCTAAAACAGAATAAAGGGAACCATGTCCTTACTCCTGAAATGCATTGATCAGTGCTATCCTTACCTGCCAACACTCAGCACCCATCCCAAGAAGAGAGAAAAGGGAACAAGCTCTCCTTTCAGGATATGCTCACTTCTTTCCAGATCAGGATTGTCTGCATCTATCTGCATAACTATGTTTAACTGGATCTAGGGTACAGATGTTCTTGGGACTAAGAAAAGTCAAGTAAGAAACTTCAGCTTAAAGGAAAATGCTGTAATATGTTATGTATTTGTAGTAGGAAGGATGACTTTCAAATGCCTACTGGAAGAAAATGTAAAATAAGATCTTTTCTTTCTCTATCCTTTCTATTGACAGAATATCACTTTCAAACATCCTAATTTTGCTGGGTGAAAATGTGTGCTCTCTTTAATACAGATAAGTCATTTGCCATATATAAGCCTTGTTAATTTAGGATTAATGTTGCTGAAGTAATTGAAGTGACCTTATTCAAAACACATGACTATAACTTCACACCAAAGTCCTACTGGTTATCGGTAGGGCTAACTTCAGTTCAGTGATATGAACAGTTGGGTTGGCTTTAGCTTTACAGCTTCAGAGGTCTCCAAACCCCACTTTAAAATAAAGGTCTTCCATTAAATCCTCCAAAGACAAATGAATGTCAGTTGTTCCCAGCAGTTCACTGTGAGAAGCACAAACTCTTCAGTAAGGCTTGAAGAGTCAAAGCTCACAGACAGAAGCCAAGGATGCAGAAATCGTGATGTGCTCCCCTCTAATTACAACAGCCAACAAAAAAGTAAACAAAACTGAGTCAGTGGCTAGAGGTGGTGTTTCAATTGCTATCAGATACGTACTGTCACATGCATTAACTTTGAAGCTGGTAGGAACTTCTTTGTCTCTAACAGAAGCTCAAAATAAGTCTCTACTATACTGCAGTACAGCACTTGTAGTGTGGGAGAGAGCTGTTTAGCAAGCAACTGCTGCCAGATTAATAATTTCCGAAGTACAAAACTATGGTTATTTTCATGTGGATTCTATAGTTCAGAAAAAAAATATCTGGGAAATTTACATAAAAACCTTCATAGGAAGCCAAATCCTACTGCAAGGGCAGGGATATAACATACAAAAGGTGCTTTTTCTCAGTAACACCTTGGCCTGGTGGTCATTGCAAATGTTTTTCATGCACACAGCCAAATATCAGAGTGACAGTGGAGACAATTACAGAGCACAACCTGAGAGCACGGCAGTGATCAGTTGCTAGGGCTAGAAAGTTTATTGTAAAAGGGCATCAAACCAATAAAGCCCTCCTGATTTTCATACTGCAAAATATTTTGATCTCCCAGGCTACTCCCCAGAGTTACTGCACCTTCCCGTAGGAACAGGACTGTTGTTCCAAAGAATTTCCTCTTGAAAATACAAACATCAGCTTTGTCCACTTTTGCAGCTGACACAAAGCCCGTTTGATAAAGTAGTTCCTTTATTTGCATATGGTTTCCAAGGACTTTGTTCAAAACAGCTCACAGTATAATAAATGTCAGCTGGTTTTGTCATCTGCTTTCTGCTGTTCATTAAATCTGTATTCATTCACTGCATATAGCACCTTTGTTCACCTTCTTTATATCAACAAAGCTGAAGAGGGATGGACTGACCTCGAAAGGAGACTACATTATTACAAATTTCAAAGTGGGGGTATTTCAAAGGCTATTGCCTAAGGTCACTTCTGATACAAATTCCAGACATTCATGTTGAATTTTGTAAGAAACTGCTATTCAGTCAAAGCCAAGTTCAAAAGAAGCACCCTGTTATGTGATATGTATGCTATTTCTGATACAGAAGTCATTATTGAAAGAAATGTACCCAGCAAGGCACTACAGAACAAGAACCAGCATTGTACAGTTTTGCAATTAAAAGGAAAAGGGTTTTCATCTTCTCCGGCAATTGCCTGTATGGATCGAGGGACACAGGTATCTGAGTTATGGGATACTCAGTACCTAGCACCTGACTGGCTACAGGAGTAGAGATGAAACCAGAATAAATCCTGGCTGCACAGAATTCACTGCTTTAAAGAAGGGCATTTGTGAAAAGCATATTTTTTAATAGTGCTGTTTAAGTGGAGAAATCCTCTCCACCCATGAACACACACATCACCCGCATGATCCAGAGCTCCTGCTCATGCCACTCAACTGTCTGCTGCCCCAAGTCCAGAGCAAGACAAAAGCATTTTCCTCAAGTGAGCCGTTTCTGATCTGTTCTTGAAATTCTCTGGCCAGGTTTTACAGCCATCCATTGCCCTGCACTACAATCCGTGAGCATATCCCTTAAACTGCAACAACCACTCCTAGTCCCCTTCAGATTATTAACACAGACATAATTAAACTGCTAAAACATGATGACACAGGCTTCTTATTCACTTACACATTCCCCTGAAGTATCTAGCAAAACTTCCTGCCTACAGAGAACACCACACTTGGGTTTCTTTTTTGGTTTTCCTCTCCACCCTCTGACTCTAACACACAAGACATGTAACAATGCCTGGGGCATCATCCGTGATGCTGGGAGTCTCCAGGCAATCTGCAGCCTCTGCGGTTGTATTACAGGTAAGAGATGAGCAATAATAAAGGAACATTACAGTGTAGAACCTATGGGGATTTTGCAAAGAGATCAAGTAAATAACTTTCATCAGAAGCTTCAGAAGGAAAAAAAGCGTCCCTACTAAGCTTCCTCTCACCAGATTTCAGGCTTGAATAAAATGTTCACAGTGAAACCAAAGCCTCCCCAAAGCTTGCCTGGGTTTGCAGTTTCGCTACAAAGTCATAACTCAGCCAAGACTGGCTGAAAGCCCAAGCATATTTGAAAACACTTGGACCCACTTTCAAAGGACCCTGAGCTTGTGCCTAAATTCTGGTGAAATTTTGCTATGTATGGTTTGAACTGTTCAAAGATGGTAGTGAAATTAATTGATATGCATTGCACATCATTGTACCAAATGTATTTATATAGCTGTAAGGCCTTAAAGGTGGATATTGCTGGTAACGTGTACAATTAGTATTTATTCATATTTTGCTGTTTAATAGACTATTTTTCCATATTGCAGTGTCCCATAAGAGGTCACACATCAGGGTTCTATTATTTTAGGCACTGCAAAAGCACCAATGTGAGTCCCTGCCTCATAATTTTGAATTTGTGGAAAAACAGGCTGCCTTTTAGAAGAAGTGGTGCTGAATAAGTGGGCATTCTAATAATTCTCCATTAGAGAATTATTAGATAATTATTCCCCATTAGAGAAACCGCTACTGCTAAACCTGCTCAACATGGATCAGAGTCTTGTAAGTGAGAGTGTTTTAATTTGCACTGGAAGGCTTACAATGTGAGCAGATATCTTGATGTATTTTGATCTTTTCTGCTTAGAAAGCTTTGTTAAATATTGTTCTGATTGCTCAATGCAAAAAGGGCTTTTAAAAATGCATATAAGTAGAATTAATTTTGAAAAAGAAGTGATGAGGGTTTGGGGATTTTCACCCCCTTTTGCTTATGTGCTTCTATAACATTGCCTAGTGAATACTGGCTCATCTTTTCATGAGATGAATGTGCTGACAACAACATAATTTCCCTCGACAGAAATAGGTGTGCAACAAATCCCAAGAAATCACACTGCAAATATATCCTTTAGAATGCTTCAGATTTCCTAAAGCAGAGTGGAAAGTAGCGATATGCTTAAAATCCCCAAAGTAATGTGTATTGTCAGCAAACAGGCTAAACTGCTGCTTCATAGGTAATGCAGGTAGTGCTCTTAAAGTGAGTGTACCAACAGCAAAAAAACCCAGCAATTTTTATGACTTATGTCACCTCACATGAAAACAGGTCAGATGATGTATCTGGTGGGGTTGTTTCACATACAACCTTATAAAATCACATTGTAAATGATGGATTCTGGGGAAGCGGTATGCTCCAGGTAAAGCCAGGAGTAAAGTGAAAGTCCATCTTCAACAAAGTAAGAAATATGTGGCAGGATGAGATACCTTTTTCATCCCTCAGTCAAGCATGCCGCTATGTCAATAAATGGTAAGAAATGACACAAAATAACAGGAGTAATCAGGAGAGTCATCAAAACAGAAAATACCTGTCCCTTTCCCTCAGTTTAGCTTGGAGTGGAAACAAGCTCAAACCAAAGAACATTTTGTCCAAGCATTATGTACCTGTAGGTCTAGAATTGCAACAGGAGTAGGGCAAAGTTTGCAGGAAGTTGGTCTATTTTCATTAGACAAATACAACTTGTAAAGCACATCAACATTTCAGCATACAAGCCCTCCTCAGTGATGCAGATCTCCATCCAATTTTCACTCCCTTCTAGGCCCTAGAGTATCATGCTCTTCAAAAGTGCACTTCAGACTGAGTCAGTAAAGTTGAGAGGCATACAAAATACTTACATTTAAATCACCAAACAAGCAATGGCAGCTTTTTCTTCGAGCTGTGACCTAACAACAAATATCTGGGCTGGTTTAACTACTGAAGCCATGCAAATTAAATTGATTATTGTTCTGAAAACTAGCATCTCTCTCCATTTCAGTAGACGAGGGCAATATCCTCTTCTAGTTCTGTGAATCAACAGCCAATTATCTCCCTGCAAGTGGAAACAACAAACTGAGTTAAACAAACTGTGGTTCATACAAGAGAATTCAGGTTTAAATCCAGCATTCAAGAAAAGCAAATGCAATCTAATAAAACACTGAAGGAACAAGGGATGAACTTAAATAAGCTCTCTTCACTCAGTCGTTGCTATATACTCAATCATTTACTCTAACATGATGTTGCCAGGATGCAGCACCATTTTTCCAGCAATTACTTCTATGATAGGATCAAACCATTTAGAACTTCTTACTGTTAACATCTTTAAGGTACCACATTTTAAGACTATTTTTAATATAGATAATAGACCTGAACAGGAGCTGAGAGTCTGAAATTCCTTCTTCACGTCCTTTGCACAGGTCAGCAGCTGAGGAGGAGAGGTTGACAGGGGCAGGGGAAATGCAGACCCTTGATTATATATATCCTTTCACTAGACATAAAGGAGCACATTAACATTTGGGGCTGTGACAGGATATTACTCATCCTGCTTCTTCTGGAGAGGAAGGAGAGTCAATAATTGCTAGAAAAAGGGGTATCTGAGAGCACAAGGAGCTACTGCTCAAGGTCCAGGTGACACCATTTATGTCCTCAAATTGATTCAAGGTATGATCTAGCCCACGGTATTCACTTCACTACTATTTACCTTCCACAATGACACCGGTGATTCTTGCTCAAGTCTGCTGAAAACTACAGGCCATGCCACCAAGGCCTTACAACACTATCAGTTGTTATGGGATAACAGTTACAGGATAACAGCAATGGGATAACAGCAACAGTATCAGTTGTAGGATGCCTGCAAATGCAATGCTGGTTATCAACTCAGAGTAAGCAAAACCAAATGAATGATATACAATACACACACGAACATACACACAGAGCCCTGTGATTACAATGAAATATGTAATGGACAGATGTGTTTGTTTTCTCAACAGAGACAGCAACCCAAGACAGTTATTAAAAACACAGAAGAGCCAATTATCTTTTTATTACATTCTATGCTAAGGCCTTTTCCATTTTTCTACCAGGTCCGTTTCATCTGAATGCACATGGAAGCTGAAAACACTTACCTGCTCCTCAGTGCCAAGGTGAATTTAATCAGAAAACTAATTGCTTTAATTTTTTTGTTATAAACTCTTCAATTTGCTGTCCAGATTACCAGGGTGAAAATTTTTTGCCAGCAATGAAGTCCAGAAGGAAATGGTTATGTGTTGTTTCTTGGAAGAAAATTGCCATAGAAAAATCTTATTTCTTTGCTAGGGTTCAAAGGACAGATGTGGTTGAAGAAAGAGGTGTAGAGCTTTTGAGATTAGTCATATGATGAATGAGAGAAAAGCTAAAGGCTATAGAAGATCTCCATAGTCCATCACCACTTATTATCCAGTAATTACACCAGTAGCTGCCATCTTCCCTGTTTCTGTGTAGGTTCTCTCCTTGCCAACCTTGGTCCCAAAGACCTGATGCCTAATATCCAGCTTTCTGCTCACAAGTCTAACAATGCTGGCAGCTGCAAGAAACACAAATCACAACCAAAATACCATATTAAACTATTGCCAACCACCTTAGCTGTTCACAAAACAATCACTGTTTAGCAAATAAGTAAGAATTGCTGAAAACAAATCTTTGAAGTCAAATACTGATCTTTCTTAACCTTACAGTCAGGGCGTGATACAGCCTGTGCTGGTTTCAGCTGGGGTCAAGTTAATTTTCTTTACTGTATCTGGAATGGGGTTGTGTTTGTATTTGTCTTAGAAACCATGTTGATACCCCAGGGCTGTTTTCCTTATTCCTGAGCAGTGCTTATGCAGAGTCAAGGCCTTTTCTGCTTCTTGTCCCACCAGCGAGTAGGCTGGGGGTGCACAAGAAGCTGGGAGGGGACACAGCAGGGACAGCTGAACAGCAGAGATATCCCATACCATACGATATCATACTCGGCATATAGAGCTGGGGGGAGAAGAAAGAAGGGAGGGACTTTCAGAGTAATGGAGTTTGTCTTCCCAAATAACTACTAGGTGTGATGGGGCCCTGCTTCCCTGCTGTCCTGGGTTCAGCAGCAGCAGTCATTTTTCTCCTTCTTAGTAGCTGGTGCAGTGCTGTGTTTTTGACTTTCGGCCTGGGAACAGAACTGATAACACCGATGTTTTTAGTTACTGCTCAGTAATGTTTACTCTGAGCAAGGACTTTCTGAGTCTCATGCTCTGCCAGGGAGGAGGGGAAGCCTCCCTGAATGGGGAGGAACAGTCCAGCAACTAAGGTATAACACAAACCACTGCTACGGCCTACGGTTTGCCTATATAGGTTTGACTATGGCCACCCCACTCTGAAAACTTCCAGTCTTGTCTGATCTCAGAAGCTAAGCAGGGTTGGGCTCGGTTAGTACTTGGATGGGAGACTGCCTGGGAACCCCGGGTGCTGTAGGCTTTAAAAGAACTGTTGTGGTTTAAGCCCAGCTGTAACTCAGAAAACCACGCAGTCTCTCACTCCTCCCCCCTTCTTGCCCCCCACTCCCAGAGGGATGGGGAGGAGAATGGAAAGAATGTAACTCCCACGGGTTGAGATAAGAACAGTCCAGTAACTAAGGTATAACACAAACCACTGCTGCTGCCACCAGTAATAACAATGATAAGGGAAATAACAAGGGAAGAGAATACAATCACCACTCGCCGATTGAGCAGTGATCTAGTCCTCCTGGGTAACTCCCAGTTTACATCCTGGGCATGACATGCTGTGGTATGGAATACCTCTTTGGCTAGTCTGGATCAGGTGTCCTGCTTCTGCTTCCTCCCGGCTTCCCCTCCTCCCTGGCAGAGCATGAGACTCAGAAAGTCCTTGATCAGAGTAAACATTCTAAGCAGCAGCTACAAACGTTGGTGTTATCAGTTCTGTTCCCAGGCCAAAAGTCAAAAACACAGCACTGCACCAGCTACTAAGAAGGAGAAAAATGACTGCTGCTGCTGAACCCAGGACACCTGCATATGGCTGAACACCTCCTTACCAATGGGAAGTAGTGAATGGATTCCTTGTTTTGCTTTGCTTGTGCGTGCATGGCTTCTGCTTTACCTAGGTAATATAGTATATGTTATATACCTATTTCTTTTAATGTGTTATCCCATCTCTATGCAGGGATGCTGGTTTCAGTCAGGAAATGCAAATTTGGAACACAGTGTTGTGTATGTTTAAATAGAAGCTAAGCATACACAGCACATATAAACACTTCTAGAATTAGCCTCTGGGAAAGGATTTGAGATGATGTTTAAAGAAAAGCACAGAAGTCTAAATGCTGCATTCAAACATATGTTTTTCACAGCTTTAAGACTTCCCTGAACTGTTTTTTCCTAAAACATTTCGTTACGTACCATGTGGAAGACAGTGATCATTAAAGAGTGTGTTAAGGAAACCCACACAGCTTGTAGAGACTGCTGATACACATCTCTGAGAGAGGTAGGAGCCCCAGATCTCACATCAGCAGTTCCACTAGACATTGAGTAACAAAAGCATGGCTGTCAGTGCATCTAGCATACCAGGGATACAAGGACAATGACACCATGTAGACTGACATTTCATAAACCAAATAACACTGAATTTCACCCAGAGAAGCTGCTGTTAAAGTCTCTGATTCATGTTGATTTTCTAGGAGGAGGATTCCCACCACCTCCTACAGCAGCATGCTCTAATGGTTAATTGCTTTGGCTGCTAAATAAAACCTTCATCTTGTTTGTAATGAATCTGGACTAAACATCAGTTCAAAGAAAGAGAAATGGGAGACAGTGCCAAGATACTTGTGAGGAAAGCAAACAAGCAAAAGGCAATCTGGCTGCCTTGGCAGAATCTATTTTTCTTATATTAAAACCAGACAATTAGAGGTAATTCAGCTGCAGTATTATCTAATTGTAATGGCAAGATGAGGATGGTTTACAAACAACCATTGTACCAGATCTAAGTGGTCATGCTGTTCAAGGAGAAATGAAAATGTGAATTGAGTAAAGCCCAAGAAGTCAAGTGCAGGAATAAGTAGAACTGAGAGCTAATTTAATGCAAGCTCCAACCTAGTGAAAACACAGATAATTGGAGGTAATGAAGAGCCTACCTGTGGTAGGAACAGAAGGTTACACAGGCATGTAAAAGCACTGCTTGTGTGCTTTGTTGAATGTGGGTTCTGTGGTGCTCAAAAACACTGGCAGCAACAAGGTAAATCACAACCCTGGTGCCCAAGGAGCCCTCAGACCTGCAAGTTGCATACACTGACTGTCACACAGAGATCTTAAATGGCTCTGGCTGACTTGCAGAAAAATCAACAATGAAAACAGCAACAGCATATTGTTAACAGACTGCAGGAGGACTATTTTTGGCATCAGTAATTCCTACTACTTACCACCTGCCTACACATTATCAGCTAACAGTGTTCCAGTCACCTCCACGTAAGCAGCATATTCTGTAGGGAAAAGAAAAAAACAAATACTGGGAATGAATAAACAAACAAATAGATAGGAAAGCTGATAAAACACAGAAACTAAATGCATGCAACAGACAAGAAAAAGAAAACATGAATGGGGAAAGAACTAATGCAGAAGCATTTTGCCAGCACAGAGAAAACAAAGTCTGCCAGAAAGAAAGAAGCCAAAGAGTTCTAAAGGAAGCCAATGTAGAGGCACTGTGAAAGCCAAAGTGAAGCTGTTAAACGAACAGCCTCTACCTACATCCCTGCACAGAGACAGCCTCAATCAAGCTGTGGGCAGCAAAGGGTTCCAGGACCTTTGGAATAGTTTTACAGGAATAAAGCCTCCTATAGTCCTTAAAGAAGTGGAATTACCCATTCAGTTTGTCGACAGGAGAAAAGGAAGGGTTCTCTTAATAGTGAGACAGGCTTAGGGGAAGAAACATAGAACCACTTGGAAACTTGGATGGCTTCTTTTGTTACCAAAAAAGTGATCTAATTGCCATCTCATAAATAAATTGCTGTGAATGACAGGCTAGAAGCTAATATATATGGACATCTTTTAGTTATGAAGGGCTTATGAGATTATATTTATACCCTGATTTTGAGCATCTCTCAGAAAGCTACTGTCAGAAATAGTCTCATTATGCCAGTGCCAAACAGGAGCCCAAAAGAAGAGTTAGTACTGAGATCCTAAAAGTTAGGGAAGTGCAAAAGATAGCAGGCCTTCAGAGAGCAGGTGGGGGGGGGAATTACAAAAATAAGAGCACAATTTGGAATTTAAGTCGCTATGAAGTTAACAGAAATACTATTCATTTACTTCAATGGACTTTGGATCAGGCCCCTCACTTCTGAAGAGCTTTGAAGTTGAAAAGTGTTAGATGAGCACTCAAAATTCTTATCAACAGAAAGATGCGGCTAAAGAGACGTATGTGAGTGTCTTTAATTTGCTTGAAAAGGTCAGAAGATCAAGAAGGATGTTGGCACATAGGAGGTGATTTAACAGTATGTGAGAGGAACACTTCAGACAAAAAGTGTAGACAACACATGAAAAGACTTGGGTATTTCTTAGAAGAGTTTGTGCACTACAGACTCATCAGGACTACCTAAGAACTGGCCAAAAAGCAGATGAAGCTAAATCAGAGTTTTTCCAACTTAAGAATGCCTCGAATGTTTGCTGCCTTATGATGAATCAGGGTAAAATATTTCTGTATTATTTCTGTTAGAAATGCTGGCTTAACTCACTTTCACTGTGGCACCTGCCCCAGCAGTCCCTTGTCATCCCAACATCAGTTAGATGCGACACAAGTAATTTTTTTCCATGCAGGATGACAGCTACTGCCTGAGGTTTACAGACATTAATATCAGGAGGGCCCCCCTGGAGTCCTTTAGCACCATCCTTCAAGCTTTACAACTAGTGGAATAATAAACACAGGTATCTAAATAGGAAACAGCAGTTAAAAACTCATACTCTGGACAAAATGTTCCTTATCTCGGTGAAAGGATACTTATACATCTATACTCCAGGAAAACTTAATCATGCTTCTATTATACCTATGCTACCTTAAAAAAAGTAAATAAAAATCATCAAATTTCTGGGTTACACAAACCAAATTAGATTCCAGAACAGGTGACTCCTACTACTGACCTACCCCAAACTGGTACTCTGTTGATGTCAGCTAATGCATCTTACTTCTCACTTTCATCCAGCAAGGAGTTCAGACACGAGTCATGTCAGATTGCAAGCAGTAACTTGTTAAGCTAAGGCAAAGCAATCACTTGTGACTGTGTGTTCCCTTACAGTAAGTTCCATTTTACTATTGGAGGTAAACCTTCAAACACAGAACAACTATTCACCAAATCCACCTATCTTTCAGAATTTACCATTCCTCTGAGGACTGCCAAAGGCCTCAAGGAACCTAGGCTATTTGCAAGAACTGATGATATGGCTGTGTTCCAGTAACATCACAACTCATGCTGTAAGCAAACTGAAAGTTAACAAGTTAATCAAGTAAGTCTTCTGAAATAGTAGCTGCATTACAAGAAACTCCAACGGGTAAAGACAGCTCAGTGTGGAGCTCACATACCTCTTCAACAGGACACAAATATTCAGCAAAGCAAATCAGGATGGGTAGAAGGCTAAACACGTAGGAAGGTTTTCAGACTGAAGTACAAGTCCTTAGATAAATGTAAGCCTCGATGCCAGTCAAACCTTGCTCCATGGGTGAGCTGCTGCAAAAAGACTATGTTTACCTCTACACAAACCTCTGCCGAATGTTTCCATATGGTATGTGCTGAGTGAGAAGTGACAAAAGCAATGGGTAACTCTCACAGCACCTTCTTCAATGGGCTCCACATTCTGGAGCTAATTGCACATCCTGCAGATACACTTCATGGTTTGAGAAATAGAGGGGATTTTGCCTTTTTTAATAAAAAGAAAACAATTAGGGCTGCAGTCACACTATGGTTTCATTACAGCTCATTTGTCTAAGTTAAATTAGCTGCTCTGCAGTTGAATAGGAAATAACGTTGACACCATAAAAAGTGAGAAATAACTACAGAGTGTGGGATGACAACAGTAGAATAGGTTCTGTGGGTCTGGAATTTACAGTCCCTAAAACAGAAGGGAAAAGCAACTGACTGAAATCACAGGCTAGATAACTTCCCACTGTTTTATCTATCATGTCTGAGTGGAATTTACTGCGGTGGCACTATTCATTTATAATCAGCATGCCTTATTTATTATAAATCTTTGCCAAACATTCTGCCATGCAAAAGCAGAACAGTTGCTCTTTTGAGGCTAAAAAAGAAAAGATGAGGAAGGTTAACCTCTTCCCAGAAGTGAGACATGGTTAGCTGCGGGCCTGACATTACAGAATGGGTATTTTTGACACATGGGGTTTTTTTTAATACACTTCTTTTTATACATGTAGACATAAGACTCCAGAATGAGAAGAGTTTAAGTTCAACAGAACTCCTGGCCTCAAAAAAACTCACCAAAAAACCCTAACCCAGGAACACCATTCTTTGTTATTAGGTTATAAATACAGCAGAAAGTGCCAAGTACACTTGCAGGATGCTAGAATAACTCTTGACAAGACACATTCCTGGATCTCTTTATTGTCACCTTTCCACACCTTACTTGAAGATATCTGCTCCCTAGAGTTTCTCTCTACTCTTCAGTGATGTTTGTCCTCCTCCTGGGCTCATGCTCCTACTTTCATTCAGCAGTCCTAGGCACATGGGGAGGCTGAGAAAGCTAGAAGTGCTATAAACCAATTTCTCTTACAGCAAAGAAGCCAGTTCAGTATGGATCAGTCAATAATAGATTCTTTTTGTGTCTTATCATGACAGATCTCACAAGATTTTAACTGTAGTTAAAGCAAGCTTTAAAAATGGAGGTTATCATACACCTCCTGAGGTGAATTTCTTGCTTTGGAGTTATTCTAAACACAACAGTACTTCTCTACAGATCAGCAACTCTTTCCTCCCAGAGTGTCTGGTCCCTTCAAGTCCTTACAGCTTTCCCTGCTGACATGTGTGTAACTACAGCAGTCAGTAGATGAACAAGTTCTGCTTGTATTATTCAATCACAAAAGGAGAGAACATGGCTCCCTCAAACAGGCAAGATCATGCCACAGAAAGAAAACGTTTGCTGTGAAGGCTCATGATAGAGGAGAATACTGTTTAAGGAATGGAAATGAGGACAAAATCAGCTCTCATATGGTCAATTGTAAATCTCTCAACGGCAAAGCCAAGTCATTTCTATTGCAGAAAAAGATTTGTGATGGGAAGACCAAGCCTGGAGATAGATAAGCACCATATTTGTACTTTTTCTTGTGAGTGGATATGAGCGTCTGTAACATCTGTGCTTTTACTAATATGCGAATACAACAGGAATGCCTTATAGCAAGCAGACACCAAACACCCATTAATACGTCAAACAAGATGAGACCTTACCTGCCCTTTAGTTCTCAGTATGAATTGCAGGGTGTACTGGAAGGACTGAGCTCTCACATTTTCAAAGCAGTATCTCCATACTTCTTCCCATGTTGACTCCCACTGGAAGTGCTCCCTATAAGAGTCAACCAGACAATCTTACTGATCTGAGTCTGATGAAGTGATCAGAACAGTCTCTTCAAACCTTTAATGGCAGGAAGGTGATATATTTAAGAGATGCTCAGGTCCCTCATCAGCCCTCTCATGTGGATGACAGGTGCATATAAGGAAGCGTTCAGGCAGTGTGCAAAACTGAGGGTATGGAGTCACAGCTGAAACAAAGCAGTTTCCTGGGTATTTGTCACATATGTTAAACAGCAACTGCAGCCTAGAGGGAAGGTGGTAAATGGAAAACAGTGGGAACGTTCTACAAGAGGTGTCTCACAAACAGCCCCATCTCCTGGTGCAGAGAGGGTAAGAGGTTCAGACTCAATAGCCAGGCTTTCCTAGCCCTCACTGCTGAGGGAGCCAGCAAGGTTTCTTCCCAGAATGTGCTCAGCTGAAATACTTCAAAATATTTCCTATGCACATATGCTTAACACCACAGAAATGTTTCTAAGCAGGGTGTTCATTCCTAATAGTACTTGCCTTGTGATAATCCTGATATCCCAACCACAGCACTCTACCTCATCACATCCATGGTGTGTGGAAGTCAGCTGGGGACCATAAACCCAGTTTAAAGTTACTATCTCCTCACCTAAAAGATGAAAACAAGCCAAAGAAATGCCTTTCACACCCCTAACCTCCCCACAGCAATGGATGCCCACTGTTTACTTCCAGACAGAGTTTCAGTGGGATTACTGTTTACAGGGAAAATGGCAGCTTTCAGAAGATTCCTCCTCCCACACACACCTGTAATTATCCTGTTTTCTGCAGCTTGGTCGGATGAGGGATAAATGTTAGTTCTTTCCAGCAGTTCTATTTTCATCCTAGCATCATTTTTTGGCAGTAAAATATGACAAAATTGGAAACCATCCTGTGTCAAATGACGTCCAATTTGCCCTAAACAAAGAAGAAGAGAACTTGTTCACCTTTCCCACTTGCTTCTGCACATCTTGTCCTTACAAAGGGTCATGAGCACAGAGTTGTGCTCACATACATTAGCAGAGAATCCTCCCAGAAGATACACCTTGTTACCTCCCTTTTCAGCTCAGCCCTCAGCCGGACCTGAACTGTCACCCACAACCAAAAGAGAGAAAGATGCTGGAGACAAGACCATTTTTTCACGCAATCCTGCTTTGGGTTTTTGGGGGTTTTGGATTGTAGGGCTTTTTTGTTTGGTGGTTGGTTGTTTTTTTGTTTTGTTTTGTTGTTTTTTGGTTTGGGTTTTGTTGTTGTGGGTTTTTTTTTGCTGTTTCTTTGCTTCCTTTGCTGTTGATTCATTTTAAATAAAGAGGAAATAACACCCTGTTTTCCTCTGAGAAGAATGTCTCCTGTCCTATTTCTCAAAGGCATACTCCAAATGGTGGGAAATGATTGTTCTCACCATCTCCTCAGCTTTTCCAGTCCTGCTTCCTTCTCTCAAAACACGTTCCTCATCTCCAGCACCCAAATCTCTCATTTGTTCTGTTAATTCAAAGAAATGCCTTAATTCAACCACACTAACTTCTTTGCTGTGCTTTATCATTTGATGCTTTTGGCAGCAGCCTCTATTGTTTCAGCCCTCACTAAATAAAGATGTTTTTAACTGCTCCCTTATTTAGCTTGAATGGAATTTGAGTTGTTATGCCCATCAGTTTGAAAGTGGCTCATAGCACTATTCACATTTATTAGCTGGAACCAATAAGAAACGTAACACTTGTCATTTTGCTTTGCTGCTCTGATCCTATTTTCTTTCTTCCTCAGAGAAGCCATTAAAAAAAAAAAAAATCAGACGTTAGAAAGAAAAGTTCAGTAATGGCTTATGAATAGTGATGGGTTTATTCTGGAAGAGGGTTTAGGGGTTTTGGTTTACACATGCACACACACACCCCTTTTCTTACTGTCATTGAAATGGCTGACTGCTTTTTCGATTGTATGAATTTATTCTTTATTCATCTCTCAGACGTCTTATCAGGAAGCAGGTGGGATGCTGCCAAACCAGCAAAGAACATTGGCCAAGAAAAAAATAACACGGAAAAGACCAATCCAAAGCAATGTCCTGTTCTACCGCATACCTCTTCACTGACAAGGCACATCAATCTATCAATTTCATCATTCCATGGACACCACAGATTATTTTTACCAGGCAATCTGTCTTCCACAAGAAAGAAACCAAAATTTTTGAGGAAGGAAGAGCAGAGAGCCTACCCAGGGTTCAGTAGGAAGTACCATGTATCTGTCTCAAGTCTGCCCCACAAATCACTACACCAAAATGGAAAAGTTTAGCATTTGTATCCTAATTTCAATAAGTGATTTTCCCTTTCTATAACTGTGATGCTGAAAAAGCAGGGGCAGGGTGGGAGGGGGGCACATCTTCCTGGAACTCCAAAGTGGGGCTGGAAATCAAAGCAAAGTGAAGAACTCAAATAGCTGATGTAAAGGTGGATTTTTAAAACTCTTCATTGATGTCACACATTCCAGGCACAGCAGATTTCCTTCAGATTGACAGCATTGCCTTTCTTTTTCTTTCTCTTTCTTTCACCTGTGAAGTTGGCAGAACTGGGAATACTTCCTCTGAATGACTATCCAAAGGCTTCCCAGAAGTATTCAGAGCAAGAAATACTTGGACGTATTATATTTGTTCTGAGTGGAAAGAGGCTGCTCCTGGAAATAGTAATTAAAATGTTTGTTTTCTGAGGAACTAAAGCCATGTATACCCTTACTAAGCTCTTGGAAGTACATCTTGTGCCCCAGTTGTTACTCTATAGGTCCTGAGGAAACAAGAAGCATACTAGGAAATGAAATAGTAGCCAAAATAACAAATAAAACATTCTTCCTGAGGTATCCAGTGTATTTAGGTAACACATAGAGCTATAGAACTGTGAAGATGAGGAAAGCCCAGGCCAACAGTGTGGGAGAATTCATACCCAGTGGTCTGAGAGATGCTTGGGACACAGAAAAAGAGTCCAATAAAAAATCCCAAAAACCATAATTTACAGACCTTATTTTCCAAATGCTAGCATTCCTTTTTGGACATGAAAAGCTGTGGATGCAGCACTGTGCAGTGCACTGAAATAGCCTGTGCTTGCACGTATGCAGGAACTAGCACCTGCTCCTTAAAATAGGATTAGACCTTGCACTGCCACAATTTACAGGTCCCAACGCATTGCTTTGCAATCAGATCCGTATCACATAAGCACAATAGGCTATGGAAAGCAACTAACTTTGCTCCAGCAAAGAAAAGACAAAATAATAGGTTCTTTTGCATGTATGCCTACATGGACACTTGCACAGAGCTCAAAAAGAGGACTGAGTAGAAGCTTGCAGCAAATATGCAACATTATAACATCTTTAAACATAAGCATTTTCAGTCCATGCTGAAAAACGGCAACGGAAATGTTAATCCTCCTCTGTCTATCGCAGGTCTCACCGTCCCATGTTTTTCTAAGGGACCTATTACACTGACATCTAAGTACCAGCAATGAAAACACCATTCTTGAATAGTCTGAACAATTTTTAAGGCTATTTTCTTGCCAGTTCTATACAAAATGAATGCTCTTCTATGAACCCCATAGAAAAAGGATTTTAAAAAGCATGGAATTTATCCTGTGCAAAAGGACTCTTGCTTCCTGCGCTGAGGAAGAGGCCAGCTTGTATCTCAATGGCCAAGGAGCCTAGGAGGAAAAAAATTACTTTGTACCTGCTGCATTTCTGCAGAAGCTGAGGGGTTTATCCCAAACCCTAGATACCTCAGGCCACTGTCCTTGCCTGACTGACAAGAGTGAATTCCCAAACAGAAAGTGCTGCTGGGAGCGCTTGTGCTGATCTAACTCCCCAGTTCAGCGTGCATTACCAGGAGACATTAAGAGTGGCATCAAAAGCCAAACCAAATCTGTAGCAAATTTATTGTGTTGCTTCCAGAGGGAAACAATACAGTTCTTCAAGCAACACTATTGTCTCACCATCAGGCTACAGTACATAAATTGCTGCAATTATGAGAGTACCACTTAAACGTGGCTATTCCAAATTTCAGCCCTGGGCTGCCTTTAAAGGACAGACCACTGGCCATCCATACAGTGAAAGAAGAGGCAAGAGATCCTCACGTGAAAATACACTAATGAAACCTTATCAGAGTCAGGCTGAGCTGGATCTCACAGTAAAATTGCCAATTCTGCAGCTATCAAGCTTTATTTTGGGTCTCAAATAAAACTGAAGTGGATGTCTTTACAAAGTAGTATTTACTCTGATCCCCACTGGGGCATCTTGAGGACTTTTCTCTGATCATTCCAACTGCAGCTCTCTCTAACCTGCCATGGCTTTTAATTTAAAGGAATGTACTTTGAACTCATTGTGTCTGGAAACATCTGACATAGATTAAGCCATAGCACAGACTGCCAGCTGGCTAGAAAAGATCAAACTGACCCGCTGCCTCAGCCACTGCTCCTGTGGGTGACACAGTCTCTGCACCTGCTGCCATGGGGCTCTAGTCACAGAAAAAGGATGAGTGAAATCACTCAGCATGCTTCATACCTCTGAACTTGTGCTCTGGCAAGAAGCAGCCAAACCATGTGCTAGGAGTCTGATCAGTCACCCTCCAGACCCGGGCAGGGCAGCACAGAAGTCAGTGAGACATCACACAAGCCTTCAGGCCCTGCCTAGCAAACTGAAGAGGCTCCAGGATGAAGGCAGCCATTCTACTGTTTACAGTAATACCATACAGGCTTCAAAGGAGCCGTGGTCTGACGTTAGTGGGCTCTGGTATCATGAGCTCATCTATTATTATGGCCATTAGGCTTGAACACACCTGGCTGAGAGGCAGCAGCAGGAAGGAGGCAAACACAAAAAGAGGGGGAAAACTGCATGGAGATTCATTAGTGCACAGAGGAACCAATATTGTAAGGTGTTTTGTCATGTGTCTGAGGTATAGAACAGCTGCTTAGCTAATAGCATTACACAGGATCATGAAGGAAAGAGCATTAGCAATATTATAGTGTAGGAAAAAAAAAATTATGGGCTGCATATTTTTTACCAAAGACTAATATAATGAAAAGGGCTCTGCTGAAGCCACTAAGGCACCCTTCGAATCTCATGTATTATAAATCAGCAAAGCCCTGAGGCATCATGTTTATATAGACACTTAAATTTGAAATAAAAACACTCAATCTTCATTTCTGAGTAGAGATTCAATTACTTTGAGCTTTAGAGTCTGAATAATATGAAGCATAGAGCTAAGTTTTGTCCCCAAGGTATCTCTCACTTGTGGACCATTTAAATCACCTACTTGCACGAAGCAGACAAAACAAATTAAGCCCCCAAAGCAACAAAATTAGTCTTTTATCTGTGAAATCTGATACTAACTGTGAAATAGAGAGACACACAGAAAGCACTTGGGGTATAAAGCATGATGAAGCCCTCATCGGCTGTACTACCTTTGCCTTAATTCTATAAAGCTCTCCACAGAAAGGCAGGAACTATTTCATTACGGAGGCTGTTTGACAAGCTGGTCTTAATACCCTCTCACTAGCTAGGTGAAGCAGTGCCAGGCTAGAGCATAATGCAATTTCAAACATAACGCAATAGAGGTTATTACGATGACAGAAAGTTCATTGAGACTGTTCTGTAACTGCAAGTTCTTTTTCTGCCTTTTCTTTTTTCTTCTCTTCTTTTTCTAAATCAAATTAGAGATTGGCTGCTAAAGCCTTGATTCTGTAGCTGAGAACAGGAGCACACGGTGCTCTTCCTACCTCAGATGGGCTCAGGTGAGTTCAGCAGAGTGCAGCACAGAGAAGTGCAACAACAGCAAGATAAAGGGAAGAAGCCAAAGGATATGAATGTCCCTGAAAGGGGCATTTCTAGGTTTGCAGATCTGGGGGTTCCTCCAGCCCCCATCAAATGCTGCTATATCAGCATGGTATAAATCCAGCTGCTTCCTTACTCAGCCCATTTTCAGCTCACGTTCAACCACCGCATTGTTACCTGAGGCAATTCTGCTGCACTTGCATGAGTAACTTTTGTAGTGGTTATTGGAAGGAGAGCAAAACTATAGAACATTTTTCCTGAGTGACACTGAACCACATAAAATCCAGTACCAAGGCTCCTAAATTTCAACAAGGCTTCCACAAACATTAGAATAAAGCCAGATCACCATGGAAGCAGCTGAATTTACGGGTCTGAAAAGGCTCCTGGAGACAGACTGATACTTGCCCGTTGCACAACCAACTGTGGATTCACTTACCTTAGTACAACAGCATCCAATGTCACTTTACACATCTCTGACAATTACATTAGATCCCCCTACATTCTTGAAGGCTGAGTTTTCTTGGCAAGCCTTTCATTCTGCAGCTACTTTTTAAAGCTTTTCTAACTCTGCATTATCAAAATAACTTTCTCACTGAACTTACATCAATAAGAATCCAGAAAGTAACTGCCTTTTCATCAAAGCACTCAAGACTGGTAAAGTAATCAGAAAAATCAAAAGTTTCCAGCAAGACAGATATCCAACACAGAGGGTGTGGGGTTGAGCAATTCAGTTATTCTTACAACTACTCAAGTTTTGCTGGCATGGGGCAAACCTGTGTAGAGCATTACACCTCTGTATGTCTGTGCTGTTGATGTTCCAACACAACCATATGCTCTTTCCATAGACATTATAAAATCCCAGTCTGGCTTGGGGTATGTATGCTGAAGTCAAGGAACCTCAACACTGCCAGACAATGCTGGACTGGGCTCAACACACAGAAACAAATGGGTTACTCTCTAGGAGAAAGGAATTCCTGGGCATTTAGGGTGACAAAGTAGTAAAAAGCAATGAACAGTTCTACTTGCAGGCGCTGCCCAGGACAGTGTGTCTGCTCAGGGGCTGGCAGCAGGAGCTGCTACACTTACAGCAACCTGCAGCGCGTTCCAGTGACATGGCCAGTACCCGCCAGGCTCTGATAAATCCAAACAAATACTGATTGTCTGTGACTGCGAGCAGGAAATCAGCAGAAGACTCTGTTCCTAAAGGCAAGCCAAGAGTTCTCCAACCAGCTTTTTGCACTACCCTGGTACACTGCTATGATTGGAAAGGAACTTTCTTAAAAGTCTCTGTGCAGTGCTCTCAAGGTGTAAGTACCCCACTAAGAGCTCTCTGTGGCCAGCTGAATGTCACTTCAGACCGCTTCAGAGGTGCAAGCAGCCTTATCTGGACCAAAAGCACAGCCTTCAGGTCTCCAGAGATAAAAGGCCAGAGCCACTTGCTAGCCATTATCAAGAGTCATTTAATTTAACCAAACTTGTTTAAAATAGAGTTGATAAAGAACAGGACCAAATTATTTAATAACAAAAATTAAACTATTCCTCTGGCACTCCAATGGTCTTGCAAGAGAGAAATGGTAAAATGTTTAATAAAATTTACAGCATGTCATTCAGATAAAATTTAGAGGATGCTCAATTTATGGGTAATGTTTGGCTCAGAGCAGCAATAAAAGTCAGGTTAGCAAGTGATTCTTTTTCCTAACTTGGAAAAAATATTCTGGCTAAGCAAAGTATCACCATAAAGCACCCACAGGCAGAAACTGGAGCCCCCTGATAGAAAGGCACCCACTGAAAAAATGACAAAACGTGGCTTTCATTTAGATAGCGGGAAAATGAAAAGCAAAGGAAATTACTTTTGTGGTGTTTGTAAATAAAATACTGTCCTGAAAATATGACCGCTGAGTTGGAAATAAGCCAGGAACTTATTCCTTGGCAAAGAAGCTGGTCTTTTTAATTAAACATACTTAGCATGGCCACCAGCAAGTGTGCAAGTCTAACTCGATTAAATGGAATGCTTCAAACTCAAGAAAATCCTGCAGGAAGGAAATAATAGCAAAAAAGTAAAGGAGCTTTAGAAAAGTGTGGAGAGCTTGTTGCAGAGCAGCCACGGAGATCTGTCTAACAGGGAGAAAGGAGGTATAGGGGATTTTAATACAGAACTCATCACTGGAGCATGCTTATCTTTCTAATCACTTTCTAACAAGGCACTGAAAAAGTCCAAGTGGGCTGTAGTTAATACTTCAGTTAATACAGAAGAAAAACTTCCTCAAGCTTAAATGGCAGCAAAGAGAGCCCCAAGTCCTTCAGATTCTCTGCGATGGTTTACCCTTTATCCTGCTAGCAGCAGAATTAAATTTAGGTCCCACACATTGTATGAGGGACTGATGTATGCACAGTAAGGAATAGTCCTCTGGCCTTGAGAGGTGACAAACTAGAGCTAGAGGGGAAAAATCTGTGTGAAAGATAGGATTTACCCTATTATAGAATTGAAAACCATGGCACAGACAGATGAAATGAGTTGCCCAGGAACTCAAAGCAAAGCAGCAGAACTGGGGCACTAAATACCAACCGCCATCTGAGGTAAAGACAATGTGAAGTCTGACAGTTAAAGAGACACTTCATAAAGCTGCTTTACGAAAAGCCTGAATTCACTTTGGTTTGTCTTAGGATGATAATGTGTGGGTTCTTTTAATTTTAGTGACGCCATTAAATAAAATTGTGTACTCTGTTGTATAGCCAGAAATTAAATCCCAGCAGCCTCAGTTTCATGCCAGTGCTTTAGGCTTAGACTATCACTGCACTGTTAAAAACTACAAAAGAATCAAGCCCTGCCATGTCCCAGCAGTGAGCTGAAGCATCCCATTCATGCAACAGACAGGCAAACTGAGGGAAAGGAGAATTAAAGGTAATGAGATCTGTCAAAAGGCTCATTTGTTTTGAAAGTGAAGTCACTGATTTAGGTGCTTAACTCAGGAACCCACTCAGAAACAATCAATCCTAGAACTCACCCTCACTACTGCAGTGTTTTGCACTGCTGTTGTTCAACCCCACTGTATTTTTTTAATTACACCATCACTCTCTGCAGACACTCTCCTGGTTCTTAGCATGGAATTACTTGAAACTTATTCAATAAATACCGAATGCCAAGAAGTAATCTATTCCATTTGAGCTGGAAGCAGAATAGCCAAGTAGGAACATGACTCAAGGCTCCTCTGACTAAAGAGAAAGGGAACAAGGAGATGGAGAAAACCACAAAGGGAAACTTTCTGGTTCAACTTTACCAAACACAAACTTATTTATGAAACAGGTTGTTTGTAAAGATTCATGCCAACTGCTAGCAGGCAGCTGCCTTGTATTAGGGTCAGGCTGCAAGTGCAGTTATAATGAAGATGGGGAATGGTTCAAACAACCATTCAGATAGCTGGGAAGTTACTACTTTCCCTTCTGCTTGGAACATGACATAATTGTCCTGAAATGCACGTGTGCAGGCACAGGTCCAAACTCCTGTGTTCTTCCTCCTCGAGGTCGTACCCACGCTAGATGCCACATCCCTTGAACTACTGCATTGATCAGAAACGTTCTTCCATAACAACAGCAAAACAAAAGTTAAGTTTTGGGGCTTGGATGGTTTTTTTAAGCACCACGGAGTAAACCATGAAAATAACAAGACTGAACACAGTATAAACACTGAGGTGGATAGACCATTGCCTGGCAGTAACCACAGCATGAGAGAAGCCTCCCTGGCTCTCTGGGAACAACCCTGAGGTTTGTTTGCATCAGCCTTGAAATTCTGTACACATGCTCCAAGCTCTGCAGTTCTCAAAACATTGCCACTGGTAATTGTTGATTTATGATCACAGTATTTGACGAGCAGGTTCGCTCGGCAAAGGAGATTCACTGCATGTTTCCTGCTTAGGGTATTTTTATTTTTAGCTAATCAAAGTAAAAGGAGGATATGGCTGGATACCATCAGCCACCACATAGAACTATCTGCTTTGACTCATGCCGTTATCCAGTGGACTTCACAGCAAATCCTCAATGTCATTAGTGTGAACGGTGGTAGAATTTGGATACTTTAAGTGATACCCTTCAGCTGGAGTTGCAGTTTGGCAGGTGAAATAATGAGATTCCTAAAGAAAACAAAGCAGAACTGGGGCACTAAATACCAACCACCATCTGAGGTAAAGACAATGTGAAGTCTGACAGTGAAAGAGACACTTCATAAAGCTGCTTTACAAAAAGCCTGAGTTCACTTTGGTTTGTCTTAGGATGATAATGTGTGGGTTCTTTTAATTTTAGTGACGCCATTAAATAAAATCCCAAAGCAATCCACCAGATACAGCAAGCAATCAGTTCACAGGCACCAGGTCTGGCTCTCTGTGTCCTAAATGTCAGGAATCAAAAAAGGATATTAACTTTGGTTTAATCAGAATCCCAGACGTGACACAATGAAGCTTGCTGCCTGCTGAAAGGCAGCAGCAATCTGCCTGCAGACGTGTTTTCTGAAGAGAAACTACAGAAAAGCTTTATATGTATTGGCCTTATTCACTATTAATGCCCTTGCATTCACAAAATGGGACTGAGCCTGCCAAAAACTGGAAGATGCCCCACTTAGCCTAAATTTGAACCTGAAACAAGCAGAATGTTCCTACTCAATACAACCACCACCCCTAAAGACTTTCCAGCTCACTGCTTACATCTGTACTCTGTGAACAACAAAGGGACAAAAACCAAAGGAGCTAGGCCAGAGAAAAATTACCGGTGATAAAATACGACAGGTGATCACTAATGGTCCAAGCTGTCTTGGCTACTGCTTCTCTCCCATTGTTCACAATCACAGGAAGATTTATTAAGGAGGAAAGGAAGGTGAAACATCAAGTCCTTGAAAGGCCAAGATGAGTCAGTGGAAGAGATTTGGTGAAATAGTCAGAAAGAGAATAGAAATATCTAGGTAGGGAAATGTTGTGGTTTAAGCCAAGCTGCAAATCAGAACCACGCAGCCCGCTCGCTTACTTCCCCCCTTCCTTCCCCCCCACCCCCCCCGCTCCCGGAGGGATGGGGAGAACTGAAAGGATGCAACTCCCACGGGCTGGGATAAGAACAGTCCAGTAACTAAGGTATAACACAAACCACTGCTGCTGCCACCAGTAATAACAATGATAAGGGAAATAACAAGGGAAGAGAATACAACTGCTTGCCACCCGCCAACTGATACCCAGCCCGACCCAAACAGAGAGCTAGCCCTTCCAGGTAACTCCCGGTTTACTTCCTGGGCATGACGTGCTGTGGTATGAAATACCTCTTTGGCTAGTTTGGGTCAGGTGTCCTGTCTCTGCTTCCTCCT